>OZ024903.1:20589375-20691875 GCA_964017125.1 Flabesymbios commensalis
GAAACATTTTTTTGCATTTTTTTTGCAAATTTTTGCAAATTTTAGGTCTGAATACCAGAGCGGAGGACAAACCCGCAGGCTCCGGCGTGACAGACATCAGCGTTTATCGACTGCACTAGAGCCACCGCCTCTTCAGCTATGTTACGCAGTGTGCCGTTTATATCCATCACCTTTGCATATAGTGTTTGTATGGCCTCTATCGTATCTTGGTACAACGATCCCAGCAAACTAGAAGACGTTCAACCGATGTTGTTTTTATGTTGGCTAAACGTCATAGACGGTGGGCCAACATTGAAACATCATTGTTTCGACGTCTTGTGTTTGCTGCATGGTATGTGCATTGCTTGTTCAGTGTGGAAATGCTGGAAGTGTGGACCATCTTGGAACGGAAGTTTGGCTTTATTATCGCCATTCTTAGTATACCGTGTGCAGTTGTAAAGTATAAATCAATGAAAAGCATATTCCATACATACAATAATTATTCACTAAATGTTATCCTATGATAAAAATAATGGACCGTACCGTGCGTACCGCATAATAATATTATGTAAATTATTCAAGAGCAATGCGATCAATGGACAGGTTGATAAGACATATTTTTTTGCGTACACACGATACCTGGATACAGTTGCAGGTAAATATAATCACTGCCACGCAAGCAAGATACGTCGAACCAATGCTGGAGTAGTGTTGGCCATCGTCTGCGACGTTAACCCAACAAAAAAACAGCATTGGATCAACGTGTTTTGTTTGCTGCGTGGGCAGCACCAGAAAGGGCGATAGAGGCACCTCTATCTTAACAGCCGTAAGAGCTATATGGCAGGTGGCATATGTTTGGTATTGCATGTATTGTATAACATATTACATTTCAAGTGAGCGGTTAAATTGGCAAATAGCACCTGTTAGTGAATTGTTAGTGTATTTGGCTCTGTGCTATATACCAGAACAAAATAATTGTGATCTACTAAAGTGAAAATTAAAGAGTTCGCCTTACCTGTAAAACGTCATAGCAGATAATCTGATACACAGATATTGATATTAACCATATTTACTTATTTTTCAACCTACCAAAGTAGTTTTGATTGATTAGATCTACAAATATCTAGCTGTCACCTATAACAAGTAGCTGAACTGTAAAAGTTAGACAGAGCAACTTAAATAGAATAACTTAGTTTCCCCTTAGAACAGAGTGATTGGTTAGATCTATAGATATCTAGCTGTCACCTATAACAAGTAGCTGAACTGTAAAAGTTAGACAGAGCAACTTAAATAGAATAACTTAGTTTCCCCTTAAAACAGAGTGATTGGTTAGATCTATAGATATCTAGCTGTCACCTATAACAAGTAGCTGAACATTAAAAGTGAGACAGAATAACTTAAATAGAATAACCTAGTTTCCCCTTAAAACAGAGTATTTGGGGCCCATGCGATCATGTTAAGGGTGGTCCCTTCAAACGTATATAATTTCAAACTTGGCCATTCGCAAATGTGACACTGTTTAATGTAAGACAATAACAAATCGAACATACTGATTAATTTACAACTACATAATAAGATAATAAACCACACTCTTTTTTTATTATTTTAATAATTATATTTTAATCAATGACTCGGCTAATGCTTTTAAATATAAATATTTGCCAATAATATTTGCCAATAAAACAAAATTTCCAATAATTGGTCAGCTGGCCTGATGAGAAAACTCACAGCTTGCAAAAAGTTGTAGATGTCCCTGTGCGCAGACAATGACAGCGAAAAACAGCCACAGCTGAGCTGGAAGGAGCGACGAGACGGCCACGGCAGCACTTTTATCTATTATTCACAATCGGGGGCCGAGGTATGTCTCGCAAATAATTGGCTGTAAAATAGGAATGAGGATCCATCAACAGGTGGGTGTAGGAATACTGCGGCCCAGCGTTTTCTCAATGTGAGGCCAGCGTCGGAGACGCTGGCCTGACATTGAGACAACAATGGGATAATCCCGCCTATTCGCTGTGGCATCCCAGACGGACAGAAAAGTGCAGGGATCTGCTAGCCAGGTGCGGGCATGGGATTTTTGTCCGGATTTTTCTAGCACTGTCAGGTGCGAGCCAATAACTAGGGTATTTGAGACGCCCTGTCCCGCTTCTTCACGCCTACGATACTGCTCAGCGCTCGTGTAGATATTTCGAACGTAAGAATGGAAAACGTGGCGTGTTTAACCCTTTCAGCGCGGGAACCGACTTTAGAAGTCAAAACGTCTAAAGACGATCACAGCACTGAAAGGATGCAAATATTTATAATGGCCGTAGACCCATGGCATATGTATTCAAATGAGCGTACAAAATACAAAAAATAAAACACACCACTACATTATTTTTTTTGCCCGACCACGACATTCTATATAAGCCGGGAATGGAGAGTTATTGTTGATCAAGTACAGAACAATTACCATGGTAGGCATCTACATCTCTACAGTCTTAGGTTTGAACAGGGCCAAGGCCCTTTTCAAACCTAAGTATGTAGAGCTCCTCGGGCTTTATCCTATAATAGTTCAGCGTTGTGCGGGTTAAGGCGTGATAGCCGTGGACAGGCCCACACCGACAAGGTGTGGGCCGTGGATCGCTGGATGCGTTGTATCTTCAACATGGCGGTAACTGCACGAGAGAGATCTCTTGGCCCAGTTTAACCTATATATGGCCTAAAACCCCATTCATTTCATTTTCATTTACGAGAGAGATCTAAACCCAAAGTCCGAAAAATGCCCACATCATGCATGTTAACTCATTCAGCGCGGGGGGGGGGGGCGACTTTAGACGTCAGAATTTGACGTCTATATGCGTCTAGAGTGAATGAGTGAATATTGCTTTACGTCGCTTTCTGCACAGTAATGGCAATATCGCCACAGAAGGAAGCCCGAAGTCGGGACTATGCCCTACGCTTTTCGAATGACTTCGAGAGTTATTTACAGTGCACAATGCCATAGACAACACTACACACTCCAGGCCTTTGGACAATTTGGAGTACTGTATATGCACAACCCCGATGACAAATATCCGACCCGGTCGGGACTCGAACCCAGTACCTCTGGGCACGTATTCTCGTACAAGTTAGGTTATAACGTAGGGTTCGGATTGGCCATCTCGACCAATTCGAATCCTACGATATATATCGTAACTTGTACGAGAATACGGGTCCTGAATTCCGAGCCACAACCGGACCGAATGAGCCCGTATGGTGGGCTTGCCACGTCTAAAGTCGATCCCCGCATGCACTGAAACAGTCAACTATTCACAATGACCGTAGACTCATAGCATAAGTATGCAAATGAAGCGGAAAAAGCCAACTAAGAAATGTATGATGATTTCAAATTAAAAAAATACCTTGATCTCCATGGTTTATATAATAATATTTCAGTGTTGTAAGGGTTACATTAATGATGCAGAGGAAAACGAGGTGAGTATGCGTGAATCGTCCCCTTGGAGTTAGAAGATGCTAAACTGCCACTTTACAAAGTGGCAGTTTACCACCTTCCAACCCCAAGGGGACAAAATGTAGGTGAAATGTTGCTGATTCTAATAAACCTATTATTGACCTGATTAAAGCAGTAGTCCACTGTGCATCAACAGCGGGCTAAGGCTATACCCAGAAAGCACCGCGCGGATTACAGAGATGGTGATGATAAGAGCCACCTGGTGAATAACTATGGACAGGCCTCATAGTGGACTAATGCTTTGATCGCGACCGAGACTTAGATATGAGTGTCCAAAGGAAGCTGTACGGGCGCAATTTGTGGCTAAACCCTTCACTTGCAGTCATATTGGGGCTAAAACGACGATAGCTAGGCTTGTGGAAGTGATCATAAAAAATATTGCGTAAAGTGCAAATAAGTTCATCGTCAAATATAAGTTATCATTTAATGAGAAACAAATATTGCGTAAAGTTCAAATGAGTTCATCGTTAAATAGAAGTGATCATTTATTAAGAAGCAAATATTACGTGAATGTAAAATATTTTATCGCTAAATATTGCTAATTAAAGAATATATTCACCACAAACTATTTTATGAAATTCAGTGTCATTTTTCTTTGAAATCTCTATGGAACCGCATATAATTTGGCGGGTTTAGTTGTACAACATGTTCAAAGGATAAGAATGCACACACTTTTTCAGGATATTAACCTTTAAAGCGCTGAAATATTTTTATATAAACCATAGAGACCAAAGGGTTTGGTCATTTTGAAATCATCATAAATGTCTTAGTTAGCTCTTTCCCCTTCATTTGAATACCTATGTTTGAATCTATGGCCATTACAATTATTTTACCCTTTCAGTGCGGGGACCGACTTCAGACGTCATAATCTGACGTCAATAGACGTAAATTCTGACGTCTGAAAGTCGGTCCCCACGCTGAAAGGGTTAAGCAGTTTCTCGCTGGCACGCATGCACTTTACGTGCACAGAGCCTTTCCTACTTTCACAGGCATACTAAAATCATGGCAACTAACAATACCCTTTTTTTAAAAGCCAGTGTCTTCTCTTCAAATAATATACAGTTTCTCACCCATCATATACTGCAGTGCAAAGCCAAAAGGTAGTAACTGCTTACTTCTCAAGTAAGTAGTAACTGCTTACTTTTCAAGTAAGCAGTTACTGCAATTTGGCTTTGCAGAGCAGTAGATGCCGAAGACAATAATGAGTTCACGTATCTCCCACAGAGAGCAGCTGTCATTGTATACATATGGAAGACGATGCAATCAGCTAGACTCTCCTTCATTTATTGTCCACAAATCATTTTGGGCTTGTGCTTTCCTAACTATAATTAATATGTGAACATTCGGGAGTTGAATGAGTGAATATTGCTGGACGTCGCTTGCTGAAACCTGAGGTCGCTACTGTGCCCTACTCTTCTGGAATAAATTTAACGGGATAGTTTTTAAAATCACATTGCACCATAGGCAGCCCTACACACTCCATGTGTCTGAACAGTTTGGTGCACTGTATATGCACAACCATAATGACAGACATCCGAACCGGCCCGGATACAAGCCTAGTTCCTCTGAATCTAAAGCAAATCAGCCATCGTTGTCGTCTGTAAATTCAAGGCAGCCGTTTGTTTGGTGAAATTAGCTGGTGAATATGCAAATTTTAGTTATTTAAGATTCATTATATGAGAATTAAATTTTAAAAATAAAATTAAACTTGAATTCTGCATGATGTATTCCTCTCTGAGAATTTGAAAATCCAGTATGAGTGTTAAATAACAGGAAAGTTATTATATTTGTTTTCGGGGAAATATTCCAAGTCTAAAAGAATGGAAGCTAAAACTACGTCTCATACAAAATGTAAATTTACTTCTCTATTCCAATTACACCTATTGCTTTTTATAAGCCAATTGTTTCTGAGTCGTCGTAACTTGAGCTAATCATGTTTTTTTCGGGAGGGGGGGCTGTGATGAAATGGAGACTTTGTTCATGGCTCGTATGGCATGGGAGTGGAATTTCAGGACAGTAAGGAGTCTATTCAAATTTAAAAAATAAAAAAAACCACGGAAATGGGTGGGTGGTTCAAAGCCAAACTCGTATTTTTTTTGCACATGTTTCCAAAAAAATGGATAGGGGGTGGGTGGTGTCTTGCCAATCCAATTTTTTTCTCGGATTTTTATATTTGTTTTTAACTTGACAATACCTCTAAACCTAAAATAGTATGATTATGGTTCGATCATGGAATGGGAATAGCTATAGAGCCAACGACACGTTGAAACAATGATGTTTTAATGTTAGTCCAACATCTGCGACGCTGGCCTAATATTTAAACACCATTATTTCAACGTGTCTTGTTTGCTGGGTATACCGGTTATTGGTCATTTACTATAAGTTATGGAAATGTAATACATAAATTGTCAACTATTGACATATATTATAATTGTCCTTATTTAAATACCGGGCATATTTTTTATTCAGAACCGCGTTGAGGACTATTATTCCGAGCAAAGGCAAACAGTATATTCCTACATTTATCAAGTAGTCCTGCTTCTCTTGGTCCACACACATTGACTCTTGTGGCACCATCTGGTGTAAGTAGAGCACTTACACTAGACACATACGTCTTTGTCTATGTAGAGTTTGTCATAAACTGTCATTTTTTGTCACCTTATAACCTTATAACCAGCTCTCATGCAATGTGTGGCAATCAGATGTGGCACCGAAGTTTTCTTCCCCCAAAAAGTTTGTATACTAGTTCCACTGGAATAGACCAATGGCCATGGAATGAACAAATATAATAAAATATACATAAAATAGTGTCAAATTTTACAGGGCTTGTGAAGTACCCAGAGCTACTCTGCCATTTTATTTAAACTAGACAATGTAATAGTGAGTCAGTCAGAGACTGCAAACCTCCGCGTAAATTAATGATCGTCATCCGGACCCTGGATCCCGAATCATTCCCTAAATGTAATGGATTGGTCTTTGGCCCTGGTACAATTTTCATGCTAGTCCGTGGGATCCAGTTCACGTACTGTCATGCAAGCACTGACCCGGTACCAGTTCAATGTTGGGCCGCATACCTCCACAAGGGAACTTATACTGTATTTGGTTATCTAGCACAGAAAGATTGTACATTTCCAATCTTCATTTTCGCTGATAACTGATAATTTTATGAAAATTCCCAGAATATGGCATTGTGACATAATAATGTTTTATACTTTGGTTCTTTCGCTCAACTAAAATTAGGCCCTATGTCATCACTACACGGTCTTTAGCCGCCGGTGTCGACTATATTCGTTTTTTACATTTTTTATTAGCATGTACCATATCAGCTTTCAAACATATTGAAGATAAAATGTGACATTAATCAGCCAGATTTGAAAATAGTCCACGTCCATTTCGTCAAATCTGAATAATTTCCACTCACTTGAAGTTGTGAATCGCGTCAGCGAGACACAACTTCAAGTGGGTGAAAATTCAAATTGAATAATTTGGCGGTTGAAGGGTTAATTTAGTTGATATACTACATACATAGGAACCAAAATAGGTATCTTTACTCTATCTACTTTATATTTTTCACGAATAAAAAATATCCCCAGAATAATACCCCCTAATTTTTACTATCAGCTTCGTTTACATGTTTAATGTCCGATACCTGCACATTTGATATTTCCGTCAAAGATATTGGCGCGAAAGTATATATTATTTTGGTTATATGTGCACATACAACACTTTGACTGCCAGGGGACGGTTGTTAGCGTGGCTGATCGTCAACAATTCGATCCAAGTTGACACATTTATAAAGGACACGGGACCCGAGTTTAGAATCGTCGAAAAAACTTTACCCGGGATTGTCACGACCAGTTACCGAGCCGATTTTTCTCACCGAGTTGAAATCAAACGAGGTGATCAATCATAGTTCTACAACCCAGAAAACACGACGCATTGAGCCAGTTTTGGGGTATTGTTGGGCCAGCGTCGCAGACGGTGGCCCAACATTACTCCAACACTGGCTCAATGTTTCGTGTTTGCTGGGAAGAGCTTCACTGGAAACCTGTGAATTACGCACCGCGTCCCTCTCATGAGCAACTGGCCACGAGACCTATAGGCCTACTGGGGTAGTTTTTTTTACAATTTGCGACATTTAATCAGAACGCTGCTTTATACTGAGCGTTTGGCGGCAGTACCCAGGAAGCTCGCTTCAATGCATTTATACGAAAAGCTACTAACTGCATCATGTCGCCGAGAGGCTCATCTGGCCAAAGTCACCCGCAAGTGGCAGAGATTATTTAATCATTATTTTATCAATAGTTAACTTTGATATCCCTATCTTACCATATCTAGTGCAGTGGTTAAAGTTACCTGTTGGAATATCGGAGATCACGGGTTTAAACCCCAAACTGGCCTTCAAGTTTCAAAAAAACAATATATGGTACTTCTCCGCTCACTCGTAAAGATTCAATATTGAGGGGAGCCTCTGTGACCGAGAGATAGCGTGCTCGGCCTCAGACCGCCAGGGCTCGAATTTCGAATTTTGTGTCTGAAGGGCAGTGCTATCTCATTCTCCTTGTCCAGTTTAGCATCTGTGTGGACAAAGGTGGCCTAAAACTCATCCATTCATACTTACTAAAAAAAATTTATAATATTTGTATTCACTGTGGTATATGAATTGAAATTCCAACTTCACTGCGAGAGAAAACAACCTGCTTTAACCATTTGAGCACGATTTTATTCGTCCACAATACTTGTTATTTTCTCAAATATCAGTTTTTGTGAGATACATTGTTGTTCAATCAGCATCAGTTCAATGTTTGGTTTCATATTAGACAATATAAGTAATTTTAACCCCACTTGTAGATCGCGGTAGTGAGACACAACTTCAAGTGGGTGATAATTAAAATAAAGCACTTAACGAATAAAGGGTTAAAATAATATCAACGTATACTGCGTCAAGCTGCAGCTACGAACGTCCTGATGTTAGCCCTTAAACCGCTAAATTAAATAATTACCACTTTCACCCACCTGAAGTTGTGTCTCGCTACAGCGACCCACAACTTCAAGTGATTGAAAATTATGCATTTTTGTTTAACTGCGATTTAAGCGCATAAAACGCGATAAAAAAGACAAAAGTCGCGCTTAGTGGTTTAAGGGTTAATGAGTAGGCACATTTCCCATTTACTATATTATTTTATAAAAGAAAAGTAATAATTATATAAGCTTAGGTTATTAAGCACTAGGAGGTAAAGTGTCATTCATCGCTCATAGTGAAAGTTGGAGTTACTTATTACGGCTGTGGAGCAGGAGATATTTTTAAACGTTTAGAAACGAAACGAAACTGATGAAACAGAACAAAATTACAAAAAAAGATCACATGCTGTACTATCTATAGGCCTAGTACAAGCTAGATGGATCAGAGGTAAATTATTCTTAACCCTTTGACTTCCAGGCCGGGGTGCATGCCAGGATCCAGATATACTGGTGTAGGAGTTCTATTTTTCGTCATTTGAAGCTGGAATTGCTAACGCAATTTCCAGCTTCAAATGACGAAAAATACATAAATGTAGTATATATTTGACGTAAATTTGTGTCATTTTATGGTTACGTTCATTGACGAATGACGACGGAAATTTCCGTCATGTATGGTAGTGAAAAGGTTAATTTCCTGGACCTGCCATGGTAATTCAGTAGAGTAAGACTATAATGATTCTTATTCATTGTAGTGATTGGACAGGCCATTTTGAGAGACTTGCCATCCCCATATTGTTGTCATATAGAGTTGTAGTATAGAGGTGCCCATTAGATTTAAGTGAAAAAACCCTGACAACACTGAAATATTTTTGTATAAACCATACAGACCGAAGAGATTTTTTCAATTTGAAATCATCTTAAATGTCCTAGTTAGTTTTTCCCGCTTTATTGGATACCTCTATGTTATGAGTCTACGGCCATTATACATTTTAAATTCTTCCATTGTGGGGATCGACTCTAGACGTCAGAATCTGAAGTCTATAGACGTCAGACTCTGACGTCTAAAGTCGGTCCATGCGCTGAAAGAATTAATGTGATTGTATAAAAATGTATAACTATCTTTTGACAGCAAATAATGACAATAAAGTAGGCCTACTGAATAAAATGTATCAGGCATGCAAGTGCACGCTGCAAATTGTAAATAAATCAACCAGCCGCACATAATAACAGGTCCATTTTTTACACTTAAGGTAGAATTTTGTCTCTCTTTTAAAACTGGCATTGCAGCTGCCAGTTTTGAACGAAAGAAAAAAATAATTGAGTAATGCAACACAAAGTCCAATTTATTATTTTGGCGCGCTTCTGTGCATTTCAAATGAGTTGTCATCTTGTTCTGGAAGACGCAGTTTTGACGAGCAAGGATAATTTATACATCGCACACATAAAATATGATTGGTTTTAGAAAAAGTAATCAGTGGGTTGAAACAGGCTTCAGCTGAAAATAATTCTACAATAACCCGTAATATTGATGGTAAAAAGTTCGTTCGGTTTGTTCGGTTTAAAATTTCGCCAAGCATAACCTTGTACCTGATGCTGTGTAATCATGTTGGTCTTGTTGGCCCAGTGCCTGCGATGTCAAGCCAACATTAGCCCATCATCGACCATAGTCTAGTTAACCCTTACAACGCTGAACTAGTTGTATGTAAACCCAAGAGACCAATTACTTTTTAAAATTTGAAATCCTCATAAATGTCTAGCTCTTTCCGCTTCGTTTGAATACCTACGGCTATTATAAATTTGTAATTATTCAAGTGCGGGGATCGATTTTAGACGTCAGAATCTGACGTCTAAAGTCGATCCCCGCGCTGAAAGCGTTCACGTCCGATTGCAAAGCTATCGAGAAACGGTTAGTGATTGAGGGTACTGACCTTGGGATCAAAGGGTTCAAGTTTCATCTTCGTTATGATGATTACTCTTGGACCCTTTGAACTCTGTGACGTTAAAAGGGGCAAGGTCTGCGGATACGTAGGCACTTCTTGCACAAGTATTCCCCGATAAATGTCACGTAGCATACTAATGCTACGAGCCCAAAAGGCAGCAACTGCTTACTTGAAAAGTAAGCATAGTTACTGCCTTTTGGCTTTGCAGAGCGGTATACTCCAGTGCAAACTCAGAGGGAAGTAACTGCTTTATTTTCAAGTGAGCAGTTACTGCTTTTTGGTTTTGCTCTGCAGCTTTGCTCTGCAAGTAGGCTATACGCTGCCAGTAAAAAGTCGCAATCTGACAACCCAAAAGGCAGTAAATACTTACGATTCAAGAACTGCTCTTTGGATTTGCAGAGCAGTATATCGTTCCAGTCAAACTGACAAGCTGAATTTGCAGAACAGTATAACCTCTCAGTAACCCCCCTCTCCCCGCAACCTGACAAGCCTGCCATCCCACAAGATGGATTGCCCCCTGTCTGAAGATGAAAACTCGGCCCGGGACATCTTTCTTCCCAGCAATTAGGCCACATGTTTTGAAGAGATGGTCATGAAGTCTACTACAATGTATTTTCCAGACTGCGTTTGGAAATCAATCGACATTTAAATGTACTTTTTTAAATAAGTCAAAAGCTCAATATTAGTCTAAGATTTTTCAGTAGTTCAAGTGTAATTGCTGGAACGTCTTTTCATATCCATTTGTATTATGTATTCCCTGCAGAGAAAATGAAAAAAAACGGTAACAAAGCATGCTAATTATGTTTTTTTGTTGAAAGTATTTTAGCATGACCGTTTGAGCCGGGAGAGCGACTTTCGACGTCAGAATCTGACGTCTATAGACGTCAGATTCTGACGTAGCCGATCCCCGCATTGAAAAAATAAAATATATATAATGGCCGTAAGAGCCATAACATAGGTATTCAAATGAAGCAGAAATAGCTTAACTAAGATATTTAGGATGACTTCAAATTGAAAAATACTTAGGTGTTCATGGTTTATGCAAAAATAGTTTAGATATATATATCTGATAACTAGATTAGTGAATAGAAGGGTAAAGATAATTCTAAAATTACATATTCCACTGACTTTTTATGATAAAAGGTTTGAATGCAACATTTAGCTATTTGGTTTCTTTAGTTCATGAGAATTTCATGTTTTTGAAAATGGTGATGATAGCCGTCTTATATAAATTTAGATTATATATTGTCGAATCGAACACATAGCTATTTCATTGTTTTGTCATGCTAATAATAAAAGTAGTATTAGATTATTGCATTAAAATATAGACCACTCCACGTATGTTTCTGGTCGTAGTTGTACCCCAGTTGTCTCTGTAATTAGCCTGGTGCTTTCTGGGTACAGATATGTCCCACAGTTCGTACACAGTGGACTACTCCTTTCTGCATTAATGGCCATCTAAGTGACATTGTAATATGATGAAACAGTGCAGTCCATTGATGAAATAAATGATGTAAAGATGATGACGTGAGGGTGGGGTGATAGGGCATGATGTATTATTGGGAGTGATGTCCTCCTTCACTCGCCAATAACCTTGATAAGGGGGTCTGGGGATTTAACAATAGCTGAGTGTAACTCCATTCATTCCACGTAAGAGACACTATTGCTGGTAGTCTAAGACCTTACCACGGCCAACACCTGTGCCTGCACTGATACTTAACATGCTTAAGCTGATGAGTGGAGGAATCAGGATAGGCCATCCGCCCGAAGATTATAGCCAGATACGTAGAGGCTGCAGCTTCCCTTGGATGACAAAAAAAGTGGAATTTGATATATTACGTTATCGTATTTCAGTCTTTTTAAAATGCTTGGTGTCCATCTTGGCCCAATTCTGAAAAAGAACTATTTTATGGGATTTTTTATCCCCAAAATAGTAGAATTTGGTATATTATGCATCGTCATAATCTGTTTAGTTCCAAAGTTATCATATTTTATGTTTTTCAAAATGGGGATAGGCGGCCATTTTGGATTTAGAGGTCAAGATGTTTCAAAATCGAAACAATAACCATTTCATTTCATTGGTTTTGTCACGCCAAAAAAGTGGAATTATGTAATATTATATCTGCATCTTTATGCGTATGTTTTGCTTAGTTCTAAGGTTATCGTGTTTTATGTTTTAAAAAATAGAGATGGGCTTCCATCTTGAGTTTAGAGGTCAAGATGTTTCAAAATCTAAAAAAAAAACATTTCATTGGTTTTGCCACGCCAAAAATAGTGGAATTTAGTATAATATATATCTGCATCTTTATGCGTAGCCTATATCTTGCTTATATAGTTCCAAAAAATATCGTATTTTTTTCAAAATTGCGATGGCGGCCATATTGGATTTAAAGGTCTAGATAATCAATTTGAAACAACATGTAAATTTTTCAACGCACGTCCACGGCCATTGGCTTGACCTCCTCATCACCAAATCATCGTGCGATCATGTTAAATCTGTTTTTCCAGCTGACGGTATCTCAGATCACTTTGCCGTAGTATCAGAAATCAACCTTTCCGCACCCGTAAGTCCTAGAAAAACAATCACTTTCAGGAAAACAACAAAAATTTGCATGACTTCTTTCAGGGCTGATATCTTGGACTCTTCACTTATAAAAAACCCTAAGAATGAACTCCATGATTTGTGTGACCAGTACACATCAGTTTTAACCTCACTTCTTGATAAACATGCTCCTCTTCAAACTAAAAAAGTTGTTGAGAAGGCTCCAACGCCGTGGATGACGTCTAAACTACTATATTGTAAAAGATCATGTCGTCAGCTGGAAAGGCGTTGGAGGAGATCACGCTCTGGTTATGACAGATCAAAATACCGCAACTATCGAAATTTATGCAATCGTCTTATGACAGAGGCCAAATCTCAATATTTTTCAAATCTCATAGATGAAAATTCTGAAAACCCTCGCCGCCTTTGGGACACCATTAACAATATTTTACATAGAACGCCAGCTTCAGCACTACCGGAATCAAATAATGTCCCTTTGTGATCATTTCGCAAAATATTTTTGTGACAAAATCAGAACGATCCGGGCCAATTTTTCAAATCAGGCGAATGATGTACCATCTGTTCAGAAGCCTAAAATAAGAACTAAACTTTTCAATTTAGAGCCAGCATCAGAGGACGAGGTCAGGAAGATCATTATGAAGTCTGCATCAAAATCATGTGACCTTGATCCGATTCCAACGAACATCCTTAAGGCCTTGTTGGATATTTTAATCAAACCCATAACAACTATAATTAATTTATCTCTAGAATCTGGAACATTCCCGATATCATTCAAAGAGGCTCATGTCACACCTTTACTAAAGAAATCAAACCTTCCTGTTAATAACCTCAAAAATTATAGACCAGTCTCCAATCTAAGTTTCATTTCTAAAATTATTGAAAAAGTTGTTTCCAACCGTTTACAAGCTCACATAAACTCCAACAAATTGAACAATCCAATGCAGTCTGCGTACCGAAAATCCCATTCCACTGAGACAGCCCTGTTAAGAGTTCACAATGACATCTCAGTTTCTCTTGACAAGGGCCATGTCACAGCTTTGACTTTACTTGATTTGTCTGCGGCGTTCGATACTATCGACCACAACATTCTAACAAATAGAATAGCTGAGTGGTATGGTGTCTCTGGAATGGCTTTGGCTTGGTTTAAATCCTACCTTTGTGGCAGGCATCAAAGAATTAAAATTGACAAATCTTTTTCTGACTCTAGTTTGCTTGAGCATGGAGTGCCGCAGGGGTCTGTACTTGGCCCTCTGCTTTTCAGTTTGTACACCGCTCCTCTAAAGGCCCAGTCACACTGGGGTACGGTTTGACACGGTCACACGCGGAAGGAGCAAAAGCCTCGCACCGGGGATCAGCGCCCGTAAGCGCCGGTAAGCGTCGGTAAGCGTCGGTAAGCGTCCGTGATCGTACATTTCCAGGCGGTCACCGCGTCACTTTTCGCGGCAACCGCGTCCATCCGTCGGCTGCCGCGAATCAACTTCTTGTTCAAAAATTCGTGGCCAAGCGTGGCTGTCCGCGGGAGGCCAATCATCCGTGAATCAGCGCAGAGACACAGCGAGATTGTGTACATACACCGTGGACATCGTACATACACCGTAGGTATCGTGGGCGTGCGCGACGGAGCGTAGACCAGAAATGGCTCACCCTGCACCCCTCTCCAAGGCGGAGCCCCTACACTGGCACACGCTGTCCATACGCTATTCTACAATAGCCTACGCTACCCTACGCACAGCGCAAAATATTTTGGGTGTTGCACCGTGAGACGGTCAGCGTAGGGGATCCGTAGCTACTGGCTGCGCTTAGTCACGCTTAGTCACGCTGCCTACGGTCTCTGTACTCTATGTACGGTTTCTGTACACCATTTGACGACATATCACGCTTACTCACGCTATTTCACGGTATGTCACGCCGCCTCACGCTGTCTATGGTTTATGTACGCCATCTCGCTGTGTCTGTACACAATTTTGCGGTGTCCGCCACCCAAATATGTCAATTTCCGAGCCGCATATGAAAAGGTCGTGAATCGGAGTATTTTTCATTCTTCCTCGTTGACCTTCCCCAAGTTCCATCTGCTCTGTTGCTCTTCTGCTGCTCTATCATTGTCGTCGTCGTCTCTGGGTAGTGCTGTATAGATTGTTTCTCCAACATGGATTTGGTACAATAACACGCACGTCAAATGCAGTTGAGGGCTTGGCAGCTGCATGCAGTCGACAGAGCATTGACGAATTTCTACTGTGAAACTTGGTCACATGGTAAAAGAGAAGGAAAAGCAAAAAAAAGGAAGCCGCAAAGAAACAGATATATGAAACAGAAATTCCCGATTTCTTATTTGCCGAAGGTTTGGAAAAGAAAAGGCAAAGCAAGAAAAGAAAAAGCCGCAAAGAAGCAGATATAAAAACGAAATTCCCGATTTCTTATTTAGGACATGCATGTCCAAAGTAAGAAATACGGGAATTTTGTCTTTTTATCTCGCTTTTTCTATATAATGCGCAACACAAAAATTTAAAAACGCATACGCAGCTCTATTTAATGAACATGTTTACATTATAATGGTCATATTAAGAAGCCAAAATAAAAATACTGATTTTTTATGGTGTTAGCCTGATTGTTCGCGAGAATACTGTGGAGCATATCATGTTTCCTGACGTGCAGTAAACTTTTAAAAGCTACATGGTCGCAAGATAATTAGAGGCTAGAGCCCTTTTATTTACGCTGTTTAAGCTATTTTCTATCTCATTTAAGCTAAAAAAAATTATATTTATATCCGTGTTTGTAATTCCCTGATTATTTTAAATAAACATAAATCTAAAATGAATTCGGATCTCCATGGACCATTGGCGGCCGGTTACGCAATGCTTGGCGACGTCACTAACAGTAACAGTGGCTAGTTGAGTGTGTCGCACCATTTCAAGCCTACGGGCTTGGTAGTTATCATATGAATAATATAACATCAGTGATATGATGTTTTCTTACACGATTTGAAAAAACATAATATTAGTGTTGTAGTGATTTAATATTGCACGATATAAAAAATTGCAAAGCCATCGTAGTCGTGTTGTGATGTTTTATTGCCTGATTTAAAAAGATTATTATTTCGTGTTATAATAATTTATAAATTATATTGGCGTAATAGATTTAAAGCTATTGCATAAATATTTGTATATGCTGATACGGATCACTATCATTATTGATAGTTAACCAACAGGGCTGATTGACAGGCATGTTCAAACTCCTCCCATCTCACCAGGCCTTATCTCGTATGATCTCGCGTCGAGAGTGATATTTCCCGAAATTCTGGGATTTGAGAAGCACACTGGCTTATCCTAAAAAGACCATTTTTTAAAGATAAACTATGTTTAATTTTTTTAATAGGCATTAATCATGTTAATCTATATTACCATTATCACTTAATTACTATTAAAGGCATTTATATTGCTTTATCTTCATTGATTCTAAGGCGCATAAGCCGCAAAGATCAAACTAATTAAGTGGACTCCTGGAAATTGGTTTAGGCGACTAAAATTAACATCTGAAGGCCCCATATGGCTACCATAGTTTTTGTGGGTATCCAGGTATCTGGACACCAGGAATGAGATATAATTTGAAGATATATTTTGCTATAAATATACATTTCAATTTTATATCAAAATTTTTTATTATAACATGCATTACAATAAATATAAATTGAGGATATATTTTACATAGGAAAAAGATATTCTACAATGTATCCCTACATTTGTTACACAACGAGAAATAAAGAAGGAATAAAATAAATAAATAAATATAGGCTTAAAATAGGTAAATTAAAATTAAAATAGAATATTGGACAAGCCAGTGTGAAACATGCGGACAAGCACACGGACAAGCATGTACAAACCCAATGGAAAAAGTCATGTGCGCGCGGCTTTTATGATGTCGTATAAACACGTGGATGTGCGCGGGTTGTCGCACTTTTGTGTACACACACCGTCTCTATGTGTAGGCAGACCGTCGCGTCGTGTATGCTTTCCGTGTGGACGTGCGGTGAGCGTACACACACCGTCTCCAAGTGTCGCGATCGCGTCAGACCGTCTCCATTCGTCGGTTCCCGTGAGGGAGCGTCCGTAAGTGTAGAGAAACCGTAGGAAGCGTGCATGAGTGTACCCGTACCGTAGGTGGCGTACGCACACCCCGTGCGGTATGCGTACGCCACCTACGGTGCGTGTGCACTAATCCACGCTCATACACGATACAGACGCTCACAGGCGATTTATACGGTATGCGTACGCTATGTTTCGTCCGTCTGGGTGTGTAGGCACACCGCGTGGATGAAAACACGTGGTTGGAGACGGTCTGATGCGGATTGCCGATTTCGGCTATTTTGCTCAAACCGCGGGCAGCGTGTCAATCCGCGTCCCAGTGTGACTGTAGCTTAAGCACCATTATTTCAAGTTATGGATTGAGTCATCACTTATACGCCGATGATACACAAATTTACATCTCCTCAACAGGTGACACAGCTACTGAGTCATTAAAAATGCTTCAGAGCTGTATTACCGGGGTATCTGCTTGGATGGCTCAATCCAAACTAAAACTCAATCCTAGCAAGACTGAGTTTCTTCTCATTGGCTCGAAATCGCAGAGGGAGAAGTTTATTAACCTTTCCCCCTTGCGGTGTTGGACAATGAGATGAATCCAGCAGATTCCGCAAGGAATTTGGGCGTCTTTTTTGACAGTGGTTTGAATTTTCGTCAGCACATTTCACAGGTGTCCAGTTCCTGTTTTTATCACATTAGAGATCTTAAACGCATCAGAAAAAGTCTACCTCTAGCTTTAGCAAAACAAATTGCAGTGGCACTGGTGACAAGCAAACTGGACTACTGTAACTCCTTATTACACCAAATTCCAGCTAAAGATCTACAGAAATTACAGCGTCTTCAGAACTGTTTAGCAAGGGTTGTGACAAAGGCTCCTCGTTTCAGTCGCTCTATTCCTCTACTAAAATCATTACATTGGCTTCCAATCAAGTTTAGAATACAATTCAAAATATGCACTTTTGTATTTCGTTGTCTCGATGATGGTCAGCCATCTTATTTATCTAGCCTTCTTTTTTCTGCAGACTCCGTGAAACATCTGCGATCAAACAACACAAATAAGCTCAAAGTACCACGTATCAGAACTAAGTTCGGTGCTCGTGCCTTTTCTGTTTCTGGTTCTACTCTTTGGAATTTACTGCCTGCACACCTTCGTGTAGCTAAAAACATTTCCTCTTTCAGAAAACTGCTTAAAACGCATTTCTTCGATCTGGCTTTTCCGCCCTAGCTCCTCTGCGTCCCGGCTCCCTGATGACGACCATGCTTATTTCCCTCGACTCTTCTTTGGAATTTGATAAGGATGGATTGCGCCTCTGAGCTCGGCCCTCCGAGGAGTTAGGCGCTATAGAAGTTTTCATTTCATTTCATTTCATAATCTCAAATTTGTAAAATACCAATTTCATTGGATTTGTCTTCGCAAAAATAGTAGAATTAGAAATATTATACATCTTCCTAGCTTGTTTAGCTCCAGAGTTATCAAATTTAAAGTTTTCAAAGTGGCGATTGGTAGCCATTTTGTTATGCTATTTAGATAATCAAAAACTGATTTTTTTTCTTGTAACCGGGCTAATCGTGTTCAGCATACCTTGATCATGTTAAAAAGTCAGGTTCCCAACTTTAACTCAAAAATGCCTCTAGGATTCACATTTCCTGGAAATTCGTCTAGTCTATTATCAACGTGTATGTGTCTGGATGTATTCCATGTGGTCAAAGCTCTAAGGAGAGGGTACGTCATCGCGATGCAAATATTATTGTTATTGGCGATTATTGAATTGAGACTTGAGACTTTACTACATAATCTTCGTTTGAAATATACAACGTTTTAGTGCCCGGAAGCTTAGCCGTTGAGATATATGGAAACCTACATGCACTGAGTACACGTGCACTCAGCATAAACAACTACAACGACAAAATACAAGCCAAATGTTTTACTATCCCTAGGGAGTGGTTTACATGAAAACACATGGAACACGACAAGCTGGCACAAAGTTGTTTTATTGTTTGGCCAGTGTCGAAAACGGAGGCACAACATTAAAACATCATTGAGTGTGCCGTATTCATCTTGGACACGGTCTATAAAATACCGTGTCAGCTGATACTGGTTATACTTTTTGCGGAGATACGACCCCTTTCGAGATGTTTCGTGCTTTCATCCGGGTTTCCCGGCATAAGTCTAGAGTTCCTCAGAAACACTGAGAGAGGCCAATAGACCCTAGATGTTTTTGATGGTTACATGTACGTAGTCACGCTGAATATGAGTCATAAAACTTCCATAACGTCATTATAATATACAAGATAATCTCAAGTGTTTTTTCCGAGGTCACTAAATTACTCGCTGTAGATTCCACGCCAATAACGTAAAAATCTTCAGCTGTTCCTCTTTCATTTAAGCAAGACAACAATGTCTTTAGAAGTTTAAAGTTGTTTTAGCTTGGTAAATTGGGCAGTATTTTTTTAAATATTAATTAAGCTAATTTGCAGTGCTAATTATTCCGGCGAACTATCTAACTGATACACATGTTTTTAATAAATCTCTCTACTAGGAAGTTCATAGCAATCATGATTTAAGGACAGTCCTAAATTACTAACACCCCGTAGAAAGCCTGCCAAGACAACCCATACAATCCTTAATTGCTGCACTCAATTACCATATAAAACTTGATAATGCTGAGGCAGTTATTGTCATGCTGCTATAGATGGAGGAATAATAACCTAATTAAAAATAGACTTATTGGCTTTGCAGAACAGTACATGTCTCATATATTCCATAAATGTCAGTAAACGGATTTTTGTGGCAGACAGTGTTTAATAGCGCACCCTCAATGAAAGGGTTAAAATACCCGGATATTAGTCATGGCCGCTTAGTCTGAACAAGGATCAGAACAAGGAAGCTCCTCTTGTTCTGCATGAGGTCTATTATTCTGGTAAACCGTGTTTTTGTTCATGTTCAGCTACTCAGCCAATCCCACTTAATTATCTATTGAAGAGGATTGTGCTGCTGTAGTGGGCAAAACAAGTGACCCTAACAAATTTGCATATTTCGAATTTCTTGCTAATCAAAATAACACTTTGAAAGGGTACTACATACGACAGAAAATGGTGATATTTATATTACTTTAGCTTTCATCGCTTGTAATGTAATCAGCCTTATCGATAAGAAAACATGCAATCAAGTGTAAAACACATCCGCGACAATCTGCTACACCGGATTCGAACCCAGGGCGTCACGATGTGGACACCGGAGGATGTGATTTACACTCCCGGTTGGGCCAGCACTAAACACTCCAATCATTGGAACTGTTTGGATCATCGTATATGCGCAAACACGAGTAATTGAATAGTGCACCCCCCCCCCCCTACTCGTACCCATGCACTTGATCCTAATTCCCACGCAAATTCTTGTCTTGCATTTATCCCCCCAGCTCAGGGTCCGCATTCTCGTACAAGTTACGATATATCAACCAATCGGAAACATACGATATATCGCAACTTGTACGAGAATGATGTTGTCTAAAGCCAAAAGCGGCAGTATTATAGTAGTCCAAGTTAGAGAGGTTAGGTCATTTTTATATAAGGCCTAGCTCGGACTATAGCAGTTATACTGTCGTTTAACTTTGCACAGCACCATGTAATGTGTGATCAAAACACGTTGTACGTGTGCAGTTTGACTCGTTAAATGTTTCAATACTCCTTTATCATTCACTTGAAACTGGTACCTACGCAATTGTCAGTTCCACTTTTAAGAACAAGGTGCGATATAATTAATTTATTCACTTATTCACTTTTAATCTCCATTTTAGAAAATAATAATGTATTTTGTTTTGTTATTGAACTGGGTGTACCAACCTGCACTTGGACATTAAAACATTCCTTAGATCGAAATACCAGTTTTTGTAACCTTTACTTACACTGAGATAGTATTAACACGTATTAAATAGGCCTCAAATTAAAAAAAACATTAAGTAAGTAGTGTTTCAACGTCCCATGATTGCTGGGAAAATACATCACTGCAGTTTTATAACTGCATGTGCACATTACTAAATATCCACACATCGTAGTTTACCTTTGCAATTCGCGTCGAGAGAAGAAAAATTACCATACTGTTCTCCGATCTAACAGCTAGGGCGGGTGTGGACTAATATTGACATTCCCTTCCCACACCCGATCCTCCAAGATATACCAGGCGACCTTTCTGCACTTCTAGGTCATCAAGTTCTCCCTATTAGTAATGAACCTGCCACACACGATTACACTTTCACTTCAACTAGTGTACTCTCAAACAATTATCTTTCGACAACTAAAGCGGACGTTTGAGAAAACGTCCCAGCAAACACGAGATGTTCAACCAGTAATGGTTTTAAGACGAAAAGGTATCCCAGCAAACACAACATGTTGAGCCGGTTTTGATTTAATGTTGATCCACCGTCTGCGACACTGGCCCAACATTAGGCCTAAGTCAACATTGATTCATACATATGGTGTTTGCTGGGATGCTGTGTGGACAGGCATAAGGTGTGTACAGGCATACCATAATGTACAGGCATGCTGTGTGTATAGCTGCTCTGTGTGCACATGTATGTTGTGTGTACTTGCATGCAGTGTGTAGAGACATATTGTGTGTACAGGCATGTTGTATGTACAGACATGTCGTATGCTGTATATAAAGGTATATTGTGTGTATAGGCATGCATCTTATGCATACGGCATGTGTGTGTGCATGCATAGTGTGTGTACGTGCATGGTGTGTGTACATTTACATAGTGTGTACAGGTATACTGTATGTACTAACATACTGTGAGTACATGCATGCTGTGTGTACATGCATGCTGTGTGTACGCCTGTATACACAGCATGCATTTTTAACACAAATTGTATACAGTCATGTTCTGTGTACAGGCATGGTATAAGTATACATGCATCCCATTTGTATGTACAGGCATATTGTGTGTACATACATGATGTGTGTACTGGCATGCTTGATGTGTGTACAGGCATGTTGTATGTACAGACATGTGGTATGTAGGCTACTGCATGGCATCGATGATGTCTGCACATGCATGCTGCATGCACAGCATGTTGTAGAATACAGTCTTCAACCCTCACAACTCGGAGGTATTCTCTAATCTATGAATAGAAAAATAAACTAGTTTCTAGCTGAAATAGGCAATTCAGATCAGTAGAATAGCGTTTAAATCGTGTGCACTACAATCCCTGCAGAATCGAGTCAATAATACTGTTTTGTGGTTACTCTAGAAACCTCAGGCACATTGTCGGCGCAAACACTTTTTGGCAGTCAGTCCGGAAGCTGTGTATCACGTGCTGCTCGACGTAATCACGTGACACACCGGAAGTCATTCTGTCGTATGGTAATAGATCATTATATCAAAACGAAACCATAATGTGTGGCTAATATAACTTGATCGCGATGTTATGGCAATAAAAAAACAATGTAATAGCGATTGGAATGGGAATATTCCGGCCTGTCAAAGGTTAACAGCAGTAACTACTTGAAAAGTAAGCAGTTACTGCTGTTTACCTTCGCGTTACAGACTATTGTTAAGAAGTATTTTTTATTTCGCATCTATCGTGTAATTGAAGGTTATTATATTTATAACAAGTAATCACTATACTTTGCTGTTGATTTTTATTGCAATAAAATAAAATGTAATTGTGATTGGAATGAGAACAATACTGCCGTGCAAAGTCAGATTTTTCAGCTACTGCTGCTTGTCTTTGTACTGGAGAATTAATCATTTCAGTGCGGGGACCGTCTTTAGACGTCAGATTCTGACGTCTTAAGACGGTCTCCGCACTGAAATAATTAAAAAAGCATGTATAATGGCCGTAGACCCATAGCATAGGTATTCAAATAAAGCGGAAAGAGCTAACTAAGACAGTTATGATGATTGAAATTGAAAAAAACACTTTTGGTCCCTATGATTTATAAATAAATATTTTAGCGCTTCAAGGGTTAAAACAGGCTATTGCCAAGAAGTATCTTCATTTTGTGTGGTGATATCAATGCCACAATGTGAAATATTTACTGTGTCAAAGTTCGTGTTGTGACTCTGTCACCACGTCCCTGGGAAGTCCAGATAAGTGTGTGGTAATCCGGAGTAGATCTATGGATCGACAAACCTAAACACATAAAACCGACCAGGACAATATCTGGGGTGCCAAACAGTCATGTTTCCTAATGCCGTAGACATTGTAAATCCTCGAATTTATGAGAGTTTATAATTGATGGCGAATACGCTGACAAACGCCATATGATTAGAACATTTAGGGTGTTTCACGACATCAGTTGAGAGCCTGTTTAAATCATCTACAAAATGAAATGAAGTGAATCGGGCTTTAGGCCACCTTTGTGCACATATAGGCTAAACTGGGCCAGGAGAACCTCCTGAGGATGGTGAGATGATTGAGATGACACTGTCCTCCAGACACAGAATTCGAAATTCTAGCCCTGGCGGTCTGAGGCCGAGCACGCTACCTCTCGGTCACGGAGGCTCCCCACAATACTGACTTTCACACGTGGATGGGGAAGAAACATTTTTGTTTCTTTCAAACCGCCGAGACCGGGAACCGAACCCCGAACTCTGGCGTGAAGGGCAGCGGTGCTAACTACTACCCTAGGGCCCCCGCCCTTAAATCATCTACAGGACCATCTGTTTCAGTTCATTGCCGCCGCAATCCCCACCTCAAAGTAAATGAACATGAACTGATTTTTCAGAGCAGTATAATATACCAAGAATTTATATAGAAGTTCTTGGCTATACCATTCTTTTCAACATAAAATTGTAGTCAAAATATGGCGTGTGGTGCGTTGCCTAAATGCCACGATGGGGCTTCAATGGTCTAAACCCGCAGGAAACATTGTAATGTTCGCCCGAATTTTATAGGGATTTTTTTTCAAATTGTCCGGTATTCACGCAGGCTGCACCAGGTGACATATCGTTATCAGTCAATCACAGACCTCCTCTGTTATCAGTACAATGATTAGCGCACGTCGTGAAAGTGTACAATAAACGGGGGGGGGGGGGTGTTCCCAGATGATTGCTATGGGGATGTTTTAATTAGACGTAATTGGAAATGGAATGTATATAGCCAAGGAATTTTACCCTCCCAGCACACAGTTACTATACTTAATCTAATTTTGATTCCCCTTGAGATGAATAAAAATGAGCCTGATTTTATTTTAATATCTAAATATAAAACATATATATATAAGTTAAAGCTTAGAACCAGTCCTCTTTATTGTGATGGAGTATGTTGTTTTTATGAAAATATGCTTTATGGGGCTTAACCCTTAAAGCGCTGAGGAACCTGTATTACATTTTGTAGTGTTCCAATTGGTAAATAAAAATATGTTTATAAAAAAAAGCGCTGAAATTTTTGTGTATAAACCATGGAGACCAAATGTTTTTTTCAATTCGAAATCATCATAAATGCCTTAGCTCTTTCTGCTTCATTTGAATATACATAGTTTAATTCTTTCAGTGTGGGGATCGACTTTAGTCTGCTGACGTCTAAAAGTCGATCCCCATCAAATATATTTATACATGATTTTAAAGAAATAATTTTGTCGTTTATCTTATTTGATATATCTATCCTTCCACATCAAGTAGTACATTATACTAGCTGTAGTGCAACGTATGCGCGGCTAGATTCCATTGATGACAGGTAAGATTATATCCCCAGCTAGCCTTAAGTGCATATCTCTGTATATTATTATATCACTGGCACTGATATTAAACCTTAAAAAGCTGAGATATATTTTGTATAAACCATGGAGACCAAAAGGCTTTTTCAATTTGAAACCATCATAAATGTCTTCATTTGAATACCTATGTTATAGGTTATGTCGAAAAATCCGGTTTTCCCCGCGGTAACACTGTTAATTTATGTTAACCCTCAAAGAGCTGAATATAAATTGTAATCAAAAGTTTTCAACCATTTGAGGTTGTGGATCGCGATAGCGAGACACAACCTCAAGTGGTTGAAAATTACTCATATTTGTTTAATTTTGAAAACAAACATTTGCAAATATTGGTGTTTAACACACATTTTTTTCCCAATAACAGCGATCTAATCTGGTAATATAACAGATTAAAAACGACTCTAGTGCACGTTTTCGTATATGATTAACTGATTTTCATATTGATAAAGGGATAATGTAGCTCAGCTGTCCTCATGATGATGTTTTTTTTGTGATTCATGACACATGGGAGTTATCAGTCAACACGATATGAGTGTATCTTCATAGATGACAGGTCACAATAATTATGGGGTCGTATATTAAATACTCGCACACCAATGTGTGTACGTGCACATCATCACTGCTCATGCACATGTTCTATGATCATGATCATGGCGTCACCTTCATATTGAAAGATCGATACGACGTTTTAAAATACAGGTGGCGATGTAGAGGGTAAAAAAAAAAATTGAAATATTGATCGGATTTGTATTCTGCAGTTTGGATAATGGACTTTTTTTTGCACGTTCTAATGAAACACAGAAGTGGTCATTATTTTCCATAGGTATGTGAAATAGTCGTGCATTTTACAGTATCAATAAACAATGTTTTTAAACTAAACAATTATATTCAAAATAATTACATGTGTGCATACATGATAAATAAAACGTGACCATACAATATTGTGTTTACGTAATACTAAAATAGAATTGAATATCAACACGTGAACATATAATCAAAGATTATGTAGCCTACAGATGTACATGATCATTGATATAATCATGATAATTAAGTGCCCTCTAGTGATTATACGCGGAAACTGAGCGACAGAGCCACCTGTTGATTGCGAAGTATAGCATGCACATGTACATGTATTTTTCTAGGATGTACGAGTCGTTCATCATAATCCAGGTTATAAATAAATGGCGAATTATCTTTTGATGAAATAGAGAAAGCAGTCAAACAGTTAAAAAAGAATAAAGCTACAGGTTGTGATAATATACCAAACGAATTTAATGAAATCAGATTTGTTAGTACCGCTTTATCGACTATTACACACTATATTTAATGCTGGTTTGATCCCCACGATCTGGGGAAAGTGTTGTATTACTCCAATACCCAAGAGCAGCATGAAGGATCCTTTCACTCCTCTCAATTACAGAGGTATTAGCTTATTGTCTTGCGTTTCCAAATTATATTCCAGAGATATAAATAAGAGACTTACATCCTACTGTAATATATTTGACATACTGGTAGACGAACAGAATAGTTTAAGAAAGGATCGTTCATGGATCGATTATATTTTCTCCTTATCTAGTATAATAAAAAACAGACTTTTAAATAACAAACCAACATTTTCTTGTTTCATTGATATGAGTAAAGCTTTTGATTGGGTGAATAGAGATTTATTATTTTTAAGATTGTTACAATATGGTGTTGATGGGGAATTTAAAAAAAAACAATTAACAAGCTGTACCAAAATAATGTATCATGTGTAAAAATTAAAAACTGTAATGCTGAATGGTTTGATATATCATCAGGTGTCAGACAAGGGGATGCTTTATCACCAAGTCTATTTTCCTTATTCATAAATGAACTGGCAGTATAACTTAAAAATCTGAACATTGGTATAGATATAAATGGGAAAACTGCATGTACCTTGTTTTATGCAGATGATATTGTACTTTTTGCAGAAACCGAAGAAGATTTACAATTAAGGAGATTGTATTAAAGCACGTTCTAATGCTGCTTCTAGAGCTTTTGGTAGAATTGTGTCGAAGTGTAAACAATATTCTGATGTGGGATATAATACAATATGTCATATGTTTAATTCTTTTGTAGCACCTGTTCAAGATTATGTTTGTGAAATTTGGTGGAATTCAAATATAAATGTGTGTGATAAAATAACAGAGCGAGCCATGAGATATTATTTAGGTGTACATAATCTTACCCCACTACCCGCATTATATGGTGAAATGGGCTGGCTAAGAACTAAATATCGTCATTATATACATGCTATATGCATAGATGCATTATTTTTATTGACAAGTAAGCGCAATTGGTCGTACGATGTAAATAAAATTATTCAATTATTCAGCTAAATTTACCCAAAAATGTGTGTGATATTTAAAAACATAAAACTATTTTATTGAAAGAGGAAGAGTGGAAACGAGACATTTTAAATAAACCTTAATTAAGAAAAAATATTAGGCCTACCCTTAAAGAAAACTTTGCTATACCAGCCTATGTTTCAACCCTAATATCTAAATCTCATAGAAGTAGAAACAGGCCGTAGACAGAGAGTTAGAGATGATACAACTGGACAGACACGCTCTTTAAAACTGGAAGAGCGTGTCTGTTCAATTTGCTCATCTGGCGAAGTCGACGATGAATACCATTTTCTTGTTAAAATGGTATGTCTTCGCCGATATTAGAGTTGATTATATAAACAATATTATGCGAAGTAACGCCGATTTAAACAATCTAACTTTAGAAAAAAAAATTCACCTTTTTGATCACCAAATGTTGGAGAGAAACATTGAATTTTATATGCAAAGCTTGGGCAAAGAGAAAGACCTGTTTATATGTGTAATATTTTCCTCCTCGGCACACTGTATACGTTTTGTTTGTTGTAACCTTTTATTAAGTGACATTATAAGCCAAATTGGCCCGGCATATCCTATTGTTCATGACCATTATATTCATGTATATGTTGTATATGTTCATGTCACTATAATAAATAAATACTTACCTAATCCATGCTTGTTTAAAATTAAGATGCAGTTTCCGTCCCAGCCATATTAAAACAATTATGGTAAACCCTTAAAACGCTGAAATATTTTTGAATAAACAATGGAGACCAAAGAGTTTTTTAATTTGAAATCATTATAAATGTCTTATAAATCTTCTTATAAATAGTCACCTCTTTCCGCTTCATTTTTACACCTATGTTTTGGGTCTACGACCATTATAAATAGTTTTAATCTTTCAATACGGGGATCGACTTTAAACTCAGAATCTGAAGTCTATCCCCGCACAGAAAGGGTCTTATTAATAAACTATACAATATACCATAAATGAACAATCATCTTACGTTGTTTATTCTTCTATTTTTTTAGACAAATCCTTCACTTAAGACTTTTTTACAAAATAGTACTCATATGAGTAGGGCCAGGATTTACTTAATAGTCGAACATTGCATAGGCTACTTAGTTTAGAGTCAGGAAGAATATGCTTCATATGGCCCGATAGGTGGAAGTGGAGTACAGACTTTTTTGACGATTGATTTGAGTTTATAAAGGTCCCAGTCAACATTTTCCAGAGGGTGTGTAAAATTTCATCCATTGAAATTTTTTTAAATCCAAGATGGCCGCCGCGACTCACAAATATCATACAAATGGTCATAACTCCCCAAATATTGGACTAGAGACACAATTTTTGGCTCTGCACCCAGGTTTTGATCTCCAATGAATCTACGGGATGGGTTATTATTGTGATTTGATCTTTTTTTTTTTAATATAAAAAAAAATCAATATGGCCGCCATAACCCAACAATTGCATATTTTATTGTGAGAGATCTGCATTCAGCTTGGGGAATACTTCTTTCCATTACTGCTCTGCTCCTGTCCAAGATATCACCCAAGTTTGACAATGAAGCATTGATCATTATTTTAATAGGAAATATAATAACAGGCGCTGTGTGCTCCCAAACAACAGATCTGCAATTAGCACCAGGGATACTTATGCGACGCAACAAAATGTTAATCACTGAATTATATAAATATTACGTTTGCTGCTCATACGACGAAGGTTGTTTGTTCGGATACTCAGTAGCTGTGCATGTAGCACAAAAGTATGATGAAGTTGGGTTCGGGTTGTCTAGTGGTGCCAGCCTCATACACTGTATCTGTGACAATTTTGGTGCAGAAAGATTGTCATCTAATTGTAAAATTTGCGTCCACTGTCTGGTTATGTTAATGGCACAAGTTAAATTACCTGGCAATGCTGGACTTGATGAGGTGTTACTCGAGCAAAAAACGATCAAACGACAGCCTATGTAGGATCGGTCAAAGTCGATCAAATATGATGTGCAACAGGAGAGGTATGATGGACCTAAGAAACCGGCAATACCACCAGAGCCCTCAACCACATACCTACTTTGTCATACTTAGCTTCCCAAGCCATAGCTGTTCAAAGAGCAGCGGAGAATGGCTTTGTCTTCCTACAGGACATACATACTCAACCAAAATGTACAATGGGTTCAATACTAGACTATGTAGGGAAGCCGGCATGCTTCCTCAACACAAGTCTGACGTTGCTTTCCTACCACTTATTGACCTCCCCCCCCCCCCCCCCTCCCCCTGCTCACCATGACACAACCAAGACTGCAATAGCTGATATTGAGTGCAATTGACACTCATGAGAGCAGCAGGTGACGATGTGCTTATCTTAACGACTGACCAGCAGCTTTATCAAATCGTCATAGACATAGTGTTCTATCAAACCACCTATTTCTAATTTGTAATTCCAGTGCTTGGTGGAATGCATATGCTCATGAATTTTATTCATGCCAAAGCTGTCATCATGGCTGGCAGTCGAAAGAACGAAATTCTAGCCCGAACATTTGGAAGTGTAGGGAAAATGTTGAGTGGTAAGAAGTACCCACAAAACTTCCGAGCCATCAGAATGCTAGTAGAGGAGATGCTTCAGTGTATACTTAAAGGAGTTGAATCAACAAATGGTGAAGTGGGCTTTGAGCTTTGCCCTTATTTGAGAAGTATCTCAAAATGTTCGAGCTATGAGCAATGCTACACAGAATACTCTTCATGCTCACCATAAGAAAGAAGCTAAAGGTCGAATCAAGGCCGACCAGGAGGATCGTCTGAGCCTTCGTAACACCCTGGATGTCTGCATTAACCCCTTCGCTAACGAATATCACCGAGATGGTGTACTGATGAACATTAAGACAGGA
The DNA here is from genome assembly GCA_964017125.1 of Flabesymbios commensalis. Lineage (NCBI taxonomy): Eukaryota > Metazoa > Annelida > Polychaeta > Terebellida > Flabelligeridae > Flabesymbios > Flabesymbios commensalis. Next base: position 20,619,336 of record OZ024903.1, read on the forward strand.
CAAATTGCTCACCCTGATGTTATTGCCCTTGCTCTTGGACAGCAGGCAATGGAAGACTTCAAGAGTAGTTGGCCAGGAACATTCTATGATCCTCTACGCAAACTAATTGTTACAATGGATGTGAAGAAAAACATGTGTCAGTTGGTAAGGAGCGTGTCAATGATCAGAAACTTTTTTATGCGCAGGTCATTGGTCTACTTGCCAGTTCACGTGACATAAACTTCGATGATGTATTTGCATGTGAGTTAGCTGCATATCCTCCAGGGAAACACTAATCAGTGGGTACAAACAAGCAGTAGTAAGTAGTATTTATAAATAATTAATATTTATAAAAAAAAGTAAATAAATAAGTAGTACTACTGCTACTAATACTACAAACTATATTTAAAAATTGCGACATTAACTACTATGATTACCACACTACGTCTTGGCGTATATATGTCATACAGAAGTGGTACGGGGAGGATGCGATATATAGTACTGAGCCAGTGGGGGGAGGTCCAATAATCGCTATCGCGCGACTCACCCGCTAGTTATTAATGCTAATATGCAGATATCAACAAACGTGGTAGTTCAGCAAACACTGTATGATTGTCCTGTTGATTCGCTTCCATTTTTCGTCATTTGAAGATGGAAATTCTGTTACAATATATACAAATGGACGAGAAACATTTGTATCATACATTATAATTTCACTACTTATTCAACTTCAATAACTTTTTATTTGATATGAAAAATATGCTTCGAAAACGTATATGATTATGTACGGCCAAGTAGCAGCACAGGCGCTCGTGACTAGTCCCAAACAAGTCGTCACGCTCAGCACAAGGGGTCGTGACTAGTCCCAAACAAGTCGTCACACTCACCACAAGGGGTCGTGACAAGTCCCAAACAAGTCGTGACGCTCAGCACAAGGGATCGTGACTAGTCATAAAGAAGTCGTCACGCTCAGCACAAAGAGTCGTGACTAGTCCTAAACAAGTCGTCACGCTCAGCACAAGGGGTCGTGACTAGTCCCAAACAAGTCGTCACACTCACCACAAGGGGTCGTGACAAGTCCCAAACAAGTCGTGACGCTCAGCACAAGGGATCGTGACTAGTCATAAAGAAGTCGTCACGCTCAACACAAAGAGTCGTGACTAGACATAAACAAGTCGTCACACTCAGCACAAGGGTTCGTGACTAGTTCCAAACAAGTCCTCACGCTCAGCACAAGGGGGTCGTGACTAGTCCTAAACAAGTCCTCGCGCTCAGCCCAAGGGAACGTGACTAGTCCTAAGCAAGTCGTGACGCTCACCACAAGGGTTCGTGACTAGTCACAAACATGTCGTCACACTCAGCCCAAGGGTTCCTGACTAGTCCCAAGCAAGTCGTGACGCTCAGCACAAGGGGTCGTGACTAGTCATGAAGAAGTCGTCACGCTCAGCACAAGGGATCGTGACTAGTCCTAAACAAATCGTCAAGCTCAGCACAAGGGGTCGTGACTAGTCGATCCCAAACAATCGTCGAGCTCAGCACAAGGGCTCATGACTAGTCCAAAACAAGTCCTCACGCTCGCATAACACACGTTCAAAATCGCTGACCTGAATAGATTTTATTACTCACTTGAATTTGTGGATCGCGTCAGCGAGATACAACTTCAAGTGAATGAAAATTTCAATTAAATAACTTGGCGGTTAAAGAGATATCTTTTTCAATGAAAATTGTGTTCCGGTGAGAACATTCATAAACACGAGACTGTGAGCTGTATTCTGCGACATTCTCAAAAAAATAAAACTCACAGTACCCACGACAATCAATTATAAGGACACGTAATATTCACCGAAAAGTTTAAATTTTGACATATTCAATTGTAGTGGTGTTTTAAAGCGCATATAATTGGGTCTATTTATAGATGTTAGCGATGTTTTATAGAAACGCTTATCATCTGAGATCCACATAGGCCTTACATACGTTTTCTAGCAAACCAAATAATATGGCATCTATAATTAAACATAAATTATGGTAAAAAGTATGCTCAGTTAATCAAGTAATTCAAACTGGGTGCTGTCTAGATTTTTGTCATTTAAAGTTGAAAATTCGGTCAGCAATTCCAGCATCAAACGAGTAAAAAAATACCAGATGACAATTCGAACTTTAAACCCGCCCAGCACTCAGCTATTTAATCACATTTTTATATTTCATGAATTTTCCTTCATGGCCAAGTTAACATCATCTCTATTTGTGTTATGTTTTATTCATTTTTCCTATATATTTTCCTATTTCCTATTTCCATATGATTACCTATTTTGTACTCACCTCGAATGTAGCAATAAATTTACGTAATTTATTCTAGGACACAATAATCCTATGATACTTTGTCCATTTTGACACAATACTATTATATGTTGGTCATGCATGTCATGTGGGTATGTTTATGTGTCAATAAACTATTCTATTCTATTGTAATAAAATTGACCAGACTTCATAAATAACCAAGTATAATATCTCAAATTGAAAGCTTAGAACCTCCTGATTGTGATGGATTATACCGTGTTAATTTGATGATTTTGTTTTATAAAATGTGGTGGTGCACAAAAGAGCCGATGGGAGATAAATGGTTAATACATAGGGGTACGTATATAATAATATATAAGCCCTATTTACTGGGGATGGACTCCGTCACGGTTTCTATTTTTTTCAGTGAACATACGACATTGAACCTGTGGGGGCTCAATTCTGGGTGAGCGTGACAGACGGTGACACGCATTGAATCACTACCCAGCAAACACGAGGCATTGCCACAATGTTGGGGTAAGGTTGGGCCAGCTCCCAGGCCTGTTATAACACGTGTTGACTGGATACCTTGTGACATAGGCCCCGTAGTACCTCGTTGAGGATGAGGTGCTCTAGGTTTTTCAAGTGCACACTGTCTCTGCTGGTCGCCAGTTTCCTCCACTGGATCTTCCCGCAGGGACCATGGCTCCTGTTCGCGAGTTCCACAAAAGGTGAGTCGAACCGGGATTCCACGGGAGGTGTAATGCTCTGCAAAGTCAAAAGGCAGTATCTGCTTACTTGTAAAGTAAGCGGATACTGTTTTGTGGCTTTTCACGACAGTGTAGTGCTCTCAATAGTCATAACACTCATACAGAGGCAAGTGGCCGGCCCCGATGGATTAGTCATTCGGTCGGTGGCACCATGCACTGTACGGAAACCTTGAGGCCTAAAGCCCGATTCATTTCATTTTTTACGGAAAGCTTGAAGTCATTTGATAAGAGTAGGGTATTGTTCTTATTTCTGGCTTCCTTCAGTAGCGATATTACCGTAATGTGCAGAACGCGACGAGAAGCAATACTCGCTGACTCGGAGGTAAGTTAGCGACATACACTTCTAGCGATCAACGATCACTACAGAAAAATTCACAAAGCAGCAGAATGGCCACTGGCCATTCTGCTGCTTTGAGAATTTTAGTGTACTGGTAGTGAACATTGAGAACCTCGACATAAAGGTTGTTTCTCTTCGCATTCCAGCAGACCTGATACGTTGGCGGCATGTTGATTTAGTGGTGGGCCAGCGCCCTAAATTCGTTGTGGTAGGAGATTGGTTAATTAAATAGTTCAATTTGGGAGATGTCTTTTTTTCACAAATAATATTTTCAATTACAATTCCAGCTCTCAATAAACAAAAACAACAGTAACAAACGCTTTAGCAAAAAAAGGGTGCATGGGTCTATATGCTGCCTTTGATAGGCAAACAACAGTAACAGCGCATTTTTTCAAATAAGCAATTACTGTTCTTTGCCTGATCATTACAGTATTACAAGTTATTATCGGGTAATTGAAATGAAACCCGCTGTGCATGAGAGAAACCCGCCCACCTCAATGCTTCCATTGTGCTCTGATCTGATATTCCTATAATCAAACGAAGTCGGTTCCGCACAATAACTAAAAGTTATAGTATACATTTATAGTCTAAGAAGCAACAATCAGGTAAGACCCCGTGGTTCACAGCGGGTGATAAATATAATGTTATATACGAAGAAGTGCCCACAAGAAATTTGAAATATTTCAGTGGGTTGAAGAAAAATTAAATCATCACAATTTCAAATTCATCAGATGAGGCTTGCGTCAGCAATCATTTTTCTTGTCTTCAATGGAATCAAGGGATATAAAAGGACTAGACAAGATGAAAATTTTATAATATGAGACCAATTAAATATCGTTGTGCTCACCCATTGGATTTTATCATTGTTAGTAAAAATATACCAATAAAATCGGAATACCATATTGCATATGATCTCATGACCACTGAGTCACTCAATATTAGGCCTAGATCTGACATAGACCACTTGGCTCTGTACATGATAATTCTGATTTCTTAATTTTGCTACTTATTTTCTTAAATTGTTGTTTTTAGAAGTGAAAATGACACAGATTGGACTGACGGAGAATGAAAATATAAAACTTTCATCGCCCGTAAGTACTTTTTATAACGCTGTCGAAATGCAGGTTTTGTCTTGATATTTTCGGTTTCTTGTAAACTTTTTTCAAAAAATAAAAATAAAATTAAATACTACAAATACTTTACATAAAACTGGTGTCTAAAAATCAACATATCAGTCTATACACAAAATTATAATGTGTGAAGCCGCCTGGAGCGTAAAAACTGCTGGTTAGCTGATATTGTCAGCTGATTGACCGGGGGTAGAATACTATACGTGGTCCGAACAGCAAAAGACCCATAATTTGGCATAAGTAGCTAGCTAAAATAACTAATTCACGCACTGAAACATGACAGCGTTTTTTATTCTCAGGATACCAACCATACTAAGAAGATCATACTGTTTACGTACATGAGGGGAGGATCCAGTTTTCTGGGGTCAATATTCGCCAGCCACCCGGAAGCCCACCTGTGGTACGAGAGCCTAGGGGTGTTCTACTTCCAATACCTGCTGGAATGGCCAGCCACGAAGACTATGTGGTTCAATCCAAACGAAACCATCCGGTGAGATTAGTATAAATAAACTACCCAATGCTGGGTAAATGTTGGCGCAGCGTCGCAGACGGTGGGCCAGCATTAATCCAACATTGGGTTTATAAATTACCCAAACTGTACTCACTTAAGTTGGTAAAGATTGTGAGATGTATCAGTACTAGGTTAAAAGCTAACAAAAGAAACACGTAGATTTTAAGTCTCAAAGTATATTTCATCTATGTGATAGTGATTTATTTAGATGTATGTTAACATTATTTTATAGAGCTTTTTTGTTCACTAAACAAACAGTTTATGACCATAATATTGACAGTTACAAACTTTTCTCTCATGCAGACTGTTCGTTAATTGCACAAGTGGCTGGTGGGCATAAGTTTAAGATTGCATAGTTTATGTGTGAATAGTATGAGCGTAATCCAATACAACAGTTGATATAACGATTAGTATATATATCACGACATAATAATCGGATTATCAAGTATAGCATGTTGAATATATCAATCTTTCAGATGTAATATGCAGTTCATGATCCATGGGTTTGTCTTAGGCGATTTCAGGACGTTTAAAACAACAGTTAACGTAGATGCTGATACATAAAATTGTATACAAGAAAATAGAGCCATTTTCTGAACCGCAGATTTATTGCTTCAAAATCAAATAATAATAGTTATTTTATCAATTTTATGCCTTTTATTTTTTATACTCAAACAGGCACTTACAATTTGTATTTATCTTCTGTAAGCTATAACATCAGATATAAAACACATTTTTTTACGGTTCTCTCTGGACAGTACTGTGAAGCATTCAGTCCAAAATGGTATATAGACATATATGGATATAATGTGTTTCAGAATTCGGCCGCCGATAGAAATCCAAGCACAGGTGGAGTTTTTGAAGAAACTCTTTGACTGTGACCTGACAACTCTATATCCGGACGGGATATTTCTACCACTTGTTCAGCTTCGACCGTTTCAGCACATCGGCTCATGTAATTACGTCGCGAAACACCGAATGGAGACACATTCATGTTTGATGAACCACAAGCCTGTCGCCTGCAATGGCAGCACGATCACTGAAAAACTGAACAAGAAGTGCCACATCAAGGCGGAATCAGCCAGGAAGTGTTTTAAAGCCCAAAGTGAAAATGCAGTAGCTGCTTACTTGAAAAGTAAGCAGCTACTGCCTGTTGACTCTGCGGATCAGAATTGCCGTAGTGATTTTTCTGCGAGATTGGAGTGTATTACCCCCCATAAAGAGCGCGTAGAGGACTGCTTACGTGGCATGAAGTCCATATGTGAACAACAAAGGATCCAGGTGACCAAGGTTCTCAGGATGAGTGTGCATGCCGTGGAGGCGGCCATCAAGGAGATCAAACACCTCCATATTGTGTACTATGTCCGCGATCCAAGAGCAATCTGGAACTCCAGACGAGGAATGCGTGCGCTTCTTTCCGGTATCAAAACAATCTGCAGTCAAATGGCGGAGGATTATGAGGTGTTTCTCAGGATTCGTAAATTATACCCCAAGCACATTTCTTTCCTCAGATATGAAGACTTGGTGATGAACGCCAGCGCAGTGACACGGAAATTGTTCAGTCGCCTCGGTGAGGACCACTTTCCATCTGAGATTGAAAGGCACATCCAGAACACCACACACAGCATGGACACGGCCGCCAACACGAATCCTCAGGGCTACTACAGGGCGGATTCCATACAAACGTCTACAGCGTGGCGTACACAAATCCCTAAATCCGTACACGCACAGTCGCTAATACACTGCAAAGAAATTTTGAAAAAACTCGGCTATACACCATAAATGGAAAATGAAATGGACTGAATGGGGTTTTAGGACACTTTTGTGCACATAAGAGATCAACTGGCCAAGAGAACCTCCTGAGGATGGTGAGATGAATGAGATGACAATGCCCTCCAGCTATAGGATTCGAAATTCTAGCCCTGGTGGTCTGAAGCCGAGCACGCTACATCTCGGTCACAATATGGAATCTTTATGAGTGAGCGAGGAAGAAACATTTTGTTTCTTTGAAACTTGAAGGCCAGAGTGGGGCTCGAGCCCGCGATCTCCAGCTTTCCAGGCGGGCAGCTTTACCCACTGCACCAGGGCTCCCGCCCTCATACACAATAAATGGAGGCTGTTAAGCACAAGCCCGACAAGCACGAGACGTTCACCCATTGCTGGTTCGATGTTGGGCCAGCGTCGTAGACGGTGGACCAATATTGAACCAGCAGTGGCTCAGTGACTCAATGAATCAAGGTTTCTCAATGACCTTGGCATTTTAGGAGGTCATGTAAATTATTAAAATAATTTGTGAGTATTTTGTATGCAATTATTTAAATAGTGGCTGGACCAAATATGTGTGTAACGGCCCGTGGACAAGATTAATCGGGGAAGGTGATTAAATAAAAGTATATAAATCACTGAATATTCACAGCTTTTTAATCATATTAATGCTTTTTAGGCTCACAACTATTTGTATATGTCAGTTTATTTAGATAACCAAATAACTATCCACCCGCATAATTGAATTATATCAAAGGTATATTATCGCGTAAAATGTTTGGATTCAATATTACACCTGAGGCTAAAGCATGTATAGTGGGACCTATCACAATGTTGGGAGCTAGAAGAACACTAAATTTACAAAGTTTTCTGCCTAAAACATAGATAAACATGAATAATAATTTGAATAATTCCATTGAGAAAATAGTTTATCTGATAATCTAGCTGACTTTTTGACTTTGATGATTGATTTTTTCATCTCGCTTGAATTTCTGTTATTTTTAATATATATACTCCAATGCAGCATCATTCACCATGAAATTGTAAAAGTATTTTTTTAGCATATTCTACATCAGCACCACTCACAATTAATAAATCTGTCATGTGCATAGGCCTGTAAATCCATAAAGAAGATTGGTAAAAGGTGGACTATAATAGGTGTATTTACAAAAAAAACAGTCAGCTAGAATGTTCAAGAATAAAACGGGTGGCGTCATTATTTTATGAAAGATCTTTAACACACTTTTTAAAATCATATTGTATAAATTACAGATGATGAGAGTGTTTTATCTAGCTCCCAATATTTTGACATTATATCTTCAATTGAAATATTGAATTCAAATTTTTTAACCAAATGTATAGGTTTAAAGTGGCAACTTAAAGTGTATACTTATAATCGTATGCATTTATGAGGGCATATATATTTGGTATGTACTTTTAGCATTCACTAATGTTTGCTTGTCAGTACCATTTGCAAAGAGGAGTAGAGATTTGTATAATATTGGCTTGTCTAAAAGGTGACACTAATGACAGGGTTAAATGGACATAATGTAGGGTCAAAGCGAAATACCCACCTTTAAAAATTAAATGTTTGCTTCACTTTATTTTTAATTTCCCTTAATATATATGGAGTAATAATGTACTGTGGGCATGAATTGTGCTCCAACGTGAATATTAGGCTACTACCCATATAATACTCGTCTATAGTAATTTTAAGCTCTCAGAAAAATCGAACACGTAGTAGATGTTGGTCAAACGTCGTCGTAGACGTCGTGTTGTATTTGCTGTGTAATAATTGCCACGCTGGCCCTCCGGTTAACTCTTTGGCCACATCCAAAATCACATCTTTTCTATTTTTGTTGTTGCACGTAAATACACAATTTCTGTTTTGTGCTTGATTTAGAGCTGAGAAGTCTTATTTGTTTCGCTCAAAATGATCTCTATTTGACCTTCAAATTCAAAATGGTTACCGCCAGCACACAAATAGTCTAAGCGTTTTTATGAATCTGAATTGTAATACAATAAAACTCAGTTTTGATGGAAATTTTGATGTAATACGAAAGATTAGGTTACAAGGCATCCGAAACTATGTTTAAGCACATTATATTCCAACATGCTTGGATGTACTTAATGTTTCGAATGAATGTAAATATGTAAAATCTTGGAGTTTGCGATAAATATATGTCAAACGATAAACATTAAAAAGCAGAAATGAGTGTTTCAACCCTTAAGTCATGCAAAAGCCATAAATCAAACATCCCCGTGCGACAAACCCAAAAAAGAGGTGGCATTCACATTTTTAAAACCATTTAGTTTATTGTTCATTTTTAGATAATAGAAATGTACTCGTCAGTATCGTTCATTACTGGTCCATTAAGTTACAGCAAATGAGTCATATTATCGTTAGCATGTTTAGCGGTATAAATATAGTAACAGTAAATATATAAAAACGGCGGACGTCTTAGATTTGAATGTCAAATAAAAGTTATTTTTTTCCTAAGACACTAGACATAATTTGTTCTAATACAAATCTTACAGAAGCCATAAATAAATTGTGCTTTCATGTGCAACAAAAAAATACCAAATACGGTGTTTTCTTTACATTTTGGCGACTATTTTGTGTTTTGCTAATTTGTAGGTGAAGGTCACTAAATATCGAATGTTATTCGACAGATTCAAGCTCAGCACACCCAAATTATGTAAAACCAAGTGGATAACAAATTGTATTATACTGCGATGCCGAGCAAAGTTCAATGTTACAGATTTCAACATATACACACATATTTATAAAAAGGCTGCTATATTCTTTCAGGAAACAAAATATATGATATTTATAGGTATAAGCAACACTCATTTTTAAGCATACACATATCTGACCTTGGACATACATGTATCTATGTCAAATCGTTTCAAAGTTATCGCGAGAAGTTAAATTTAAGGCGATGGCTGCATAATTAGCATTATAATTAATTATTTTTCACATTTTATGCTTTCATTTATATCCTTGACCATAAAAACGTTGGTAAAGACAACATACACATGTGTCTATGACAATTAGTTTTAAAGTTATTTAAGAAATATTGTTTTTGGGCAATACCTGCCTAATTGGCATAATAATCAATGAAACAGCAACTTCTGGCAATGCAAACCGACCTTTTCTGAGTCCCTGGGTATTGATATTTTTTTTTAATGGTTTCCGTGATAACAAAAATTACCCCCCACTGTGAAATTTTGTCAATTGGCCATCAGGCTAAGATGGGTGACTTGCTGAAAACTGTTGTGAACAATCAAACTATTTACGCGAGAGGGATCAGCAAGATATGGAGAGCATTCACCAGAGGGCGGTGGAGTGAATTATAACGTAATTGTCAATGATTTAAGCAAGCTTACGCAATGCTGGAATGCTGAATGTCAGAATGAATGATTGTATAATAAATGACGAAAAATAATGTATGTGACCAAATATATACATGTAATAGCAACAGCTATAACATGACCATAGACCTACTAATAATGCTAATAAAACTACTGTTAAGACTGTGTCGCAACATACTGTCACCTTTAACATATAATTCAATCGGGGTAAATAATTGCGAAAAGATGATAATATACAGATATAAACATAGGCTATAACATGCACATGTATATATACATACATACATCAAAATACACACAACATACCCACACTTGGATATACACATGAAAGAGGCCTACGTATGTGTATCTGTATAAAATGCCAGAAATGTTTTCTCTTCAAAAATGTAATTTGTCATAAGTATGATACCATATATAAACGCCCATGGAACCAAAAAGTCGAATCTAATACTGAGTGGCAGATACATGTACCACTCTTCAAAGCGGAAGATTTAACGAGAAAATTATGAGAAAGAAAATTATTATTATAAAAGAATACAATAAGAAGTGGAACATGAAATAATTATGGAATAATAGCTGAAATGTTTACATTCATTGAATGAATGAATGAATGAATAAGTGAATGAATGAATGAATGAATGAATGAATGAATGAATGAATAAATGAATGAATAAATGAATGAATGAACGAGTGAATGAATGAATGAATGAATGAATGAATGAATAAATGAATGAATGAATGAATGAATGAATGAATGAATGAATGAATGAATGAATGAATGAATGAATGAATGAACGAACAAACGGACGGACGGACAAACGAACGGACGAACGGACAAACGAACGGACGGACGGACGGACGTACGAGTAGATGGATGGATGGATGGATGGATGGATGGATGGATGGATGGATGGATGGATGGATGGATGGATGGATGGATGGATGGATGGATGAATGGATGGATGGATGGATGGATGGATGGATGGATGGATGGATGGATGGATGGATGGATGGATGGATGGATGGATGGATGGATGGATGGATGGATGGATGGATGGATGGATGGATGGATGGATGGATGGATGGATGGATGGATGGATGGATGGATGGATGGATGGATGGATGGATGGATGGATGGACGCTTTCAAAGATGTTGAGGATAAAACTTGCCCTCAAGCAGCAATATTTCAAAATTATTGACCTCCATCCTGCCAAATCTTGAAATGTGAATAATTTTCACTTATTTGAAGTTGTGGATCGCGTTAGCGATACACAACTTCCAATAAGTTAAAATTCCAATTAAATAACCTGACGGTTCAAGGGTCATTTGTGTTAATATGTTTATTTTATTATAGTGACATATATAACATTTATAAGTATACAATGTCGATCATTGGTGAAGATATTATATCCAGCCTAATTATGGCTTACCAGTCACTTTTGTCTATTGGTATAGTAAAAAGAAAAATGAAAGATATATTCATATTCATTGCTGTGAACTGACTGTGCCGGCAGTCATGTGGCTTCTCCGTCACAAGTTAGGTTACATGTAACAGAGAATCCACGCTTGTCGGCACAGACAGGAAACTATATGCGTACAGATCGGTAAACAACTGGTAAACAGAGCAGTACATCTATAATAATATTATATTATTTCACAGGAAAAATTACACTGCTTCTTGTTTGCCATGCAGCTAACAGCAATTGTTGTTAATTAGAAAATGATTGGAAGTCAACATTAATCTTTATTGCTTCATCAAAAAGTGGCTTTCTAAACGATACATATAGGGTACATGAGCATAAAAAAATGTATTTCATCTTCTGGCTCGTTTAAGTTACACGTTTCACAAATTCTCTCTTGACTATTTAAACAACGAAGCTTACCAGATGATGTGTCCCGAATTTTATTAAAGCGACCAGTTTTAATTTTTAATTTTTAATACCAGTTAGAAACTGTACCATTAAGCTGCGTTTATGTTTTGACATATAAGATTTCACATACTCTGATGGGTTTAGTGTTTTCTTTATTAAAATATAGGTGCGTAATTTAGGTGTTTGTTTCAGTTCATTTACCCTGCTAGTTTCTGACAATTGACAAGACAATTTAGGTCTAAACAACATATAGTAGGGTTATTTTATTCAGCAACATGGTCATACAATCTAAATAACTTCAATACTTCATGACTCCAATTATGTTCTCTGCTTAACGCTAGGTCTCTTTGAAATTCCAGAAATTTTAATTAACCTATTCCAAAATCTTAATATTTGCACGTGATGTTTATATTTAACAGCGGACCAGCCCATTTCCCCATAAGGAGAAAAACCAGCTAATTAGATAACCAAATGACTATCCTCCCGCATGATTTAAAGGGACTCCGTGGGATGAGATCAATTTTGGTATTTTGTTTTGCATGAAGCAGTGCATCCCACAGATCATGCTTTCATTTTTTTCAGATTTAAAAAAGTAATTTTTATCAACATTTCCATGAATCCAATTAAACTATTTGTACACATATTGTTGAATGCTAGCACAGCATTGGGCCACATGTTGATGCCACCGACCCAGCGTTGGGCAGACAATCGGTGCTGCAGGCGAGTCCCCATGTTCTCAGTTTAAGACACCAATTAACGGCAACTTTCATGTGCCCTGGAGTAGGTTTTTATCCCACCATCTGAGATGGTGGGTATTTGTAGTACAAAATGGTGTATGCTGCAGACAGTTTTGTTTACATGTCAATATACGACCTGGAAATGAAACTAGTCTAGTCTTGTTCAGTACTTTTGATTTTTTTATGATTTTGTTGTATTTTTAGTTAAGATCAGCAGGCTGTATAACTTCAAATAAATTCATTTTTTTAAATGCACATGTCAACATATGATGTCCCTTTAATTAAATTAAAGTAGCAACCAATCATATGCATTGATGAGGGCATATATTTGATATGTATACTTTTACCATACACTGTGTATGCTTGACAATACCATACATTTATTATGTATGTTATTGCTCTGTTTACTAGGACTAGATATTTGTATACCATCGACCTGTCTAAAGGTAACACTATCAAATCCTAGTACCCTCACGAATAATAAGATTGTATTTTGTAAACAGCAAACGAGGTCGACTACCAATTGAAAAAATATAACATAACGGAGGGTTAAATAGAAATATCCACCCATAATATAATATTTGCTTCACTCAATTTGATTCCAGGTAAACCATGCGTCTGTGATGTGCTATATCACATATATGGCACATAATATATACACACAGTAGTGGTATTAGCTGGTTTGTTATAAAGATAATAAAAAACAATCCAATGTCTTATTATATGGACCGAGTTGTGGTATATTACACATAAAACACTTCTATATTGAACGATCCCTGCTTGTTCAATACCAAGCTGTCTTCTGTGCCATATGTGGGGAGCCTCCGTGACCGAGAGGTAGCGTGCTCGGCCTCAGACCGCCAGGGCTCGAATTTCGAATCCTGTGTCTGGAGGACAGTGTCATCTCAATCATCTCACCATCCTCAGGAGGTTCTCCTGGCCCAGTTTAGCCTATATGTGCACAAAGGTGGCCTAAAGCCCGATTCATTTCATTTCTGTGCCATATATCCATCCCAGGGTAAACACAACCACACGATTTTTTTACGAGCATGGCTCTGGAGTGATTCCAGCGATCACAAGACGTTGCGGCAATGTTGGTTTGATGTTGGTCCAGCGTCGTAGACGGTGGGCCAGCATCAAACCAACATTAGAATAGCTGGTTATCTTTCTTCGGATATCATTTTAAAATGCTTGATAAATCAACCAGCAATGCCAAATTATTTTGCTTTTATATTTAGCTCATTATAAATAATATGCTGGTATGCCGAAGATGAAATGAGTCGGAATTATACATTAAATGTCCTCAGCATGCTGCTCTACACATGCTCTACACACCAAAAAGCAGTAATGGCTCACGCGAAAATTAGGCAGTTACCGCCTTTCGGCTTTGCACGGCAGTACAGTCATGCCTGGTATGCATGTAGATTAAACATAATTGAGGATATGCGGCATTATGTTCTGACCCGCATAACATGACACATCGCCGCGGCGTGCACAGAAAGCTGTGCAATAATACAAACGTAGGCCTACGTGATATGCTTCAGCGATGGACCTATTCAAGAAGGTTCTAGGTAAGATAACTGCGTACTCATAAGTGATCACCTTTTTTCATACTATTGATTGTTAAACTGCTAAAATATGTTTTATATAAACCAAGAGACCAAAGGGGTTTTTTTCAATTTAAAAGCAGCATAAATGTCGTGGTTGGAACTGGTTAGCCCTTTCCTCTTCATTAGAATACATGTTATGGGTCTACTGCCGTTAGAAATATTAACCCTTTCAGTGCGGAGATCGTCGACATTAGACGTCAGATCCGACTTCCATAGAGTAATTGAGTAGGGTATTGTAATTATTAGAGAGCTGAATTTTTTATTTTGAATTTCTACTCACTTGAAGCTGTGTCTCGCTGACGCGAGCCACAGCTTCAAGTGAGTGAAAATTTGTCTGATGGTGCAAAACGGGAGGTCGATATTTTTTGGATTTTGGATTTTTTTCCCCTTTAAAAGTGCTAATAATAAGATAATAAATTATTCAGTGTGCTAAGTCAGGAATTCACTGATGATGGGGTGGACGGCTATGGGTATTGTATGTCCACCGACATATTGTGGTCTGAAGAAAAAATATCTACTTTCTTTTTTCCCTCCTATTCCTTCCTTCTTTTAGTACTGTTCTCCTTCTACATTTATTATTTCCTTCCTCTCTCTATCTCTCCCTCTATTCTTCTTCCTTCGCCTCCATTCTTTCCTTTCTACCACTCCCCATTACGTCCTCTCTCACTCATTTTCTCCCTTTTCTGTTCCTTGCTTCGTTCCTTCCTTTTTCTCTTCCCTCCCTTCTTCCCTTCCTCCCTTCTTTCCTTCCTTCCTAACTTTCTCCCCCCTCCCAATTCCTCCCTTTCTCAATTATTTCATTCATTCCTGACTTCCTCTGCTACTATCCTCCCTCCTTCCTTCATCTCTTTCTCCTTCCATCTTTTGTTTTGTTTTCTTTCATTCTGTATGTCCATTCCTTCATTTTATCCTTCCTCGAAACACCCTTCATTTCTTCTTCCATTCCTTCGTACTATTTTTCTTTTTTTCCTTCGCCAGTCTCTCTCTTTGTATTTTTTCTCGTACTTGCATAGATATTTCATGGGCTTACATGCATTTTTTCTGAACTTGCATTGATGATTTCAATCGTACTTGCATAAAAGTTTTCAAGCGTACTTGCATAGAAAATTTCTGACCTTGCATTAATGTTTTGAACTTACATAGATATTTTCTGAACATGCATAAATGCATTTGTTTTTACCTTTACACGGTATTGAATTGCTGTAACTAGCTGTTTACTTTTCAAGTAAGCATTTATTCCTCTTTTCTTTGCACGGCAGTGTGCGAGTTTGTTACTTTACTTCTCGTTGTATTCCTCAGGGAAGCCGAGGGCGGAGCAGTCCATGACAAGGTGGAAGAAGGTGGTGAAGGAGATCTGGGGGAACTCTCTGGATGAGAGCACGCAGGACCTGTCCAAGAGGCTCCACAAGAGTCTGGTGGAGTTCAGCGACGCCTACGACTGGCTGGTGGTAGTGTGCGACCTGAGCGAGGGACTTCCGGGTCACCTTATGTCCTGGGGTGACTACTGCTGCTACGAGATGAGCGGGAGGCATGTGATCGTCACCAGGTACACCAAGAACCAGGACCCTCCCAAGGTGGACCTCGAGAAGGAGGTGAGGGCCGTGTTAGAGAAGAGCATGCACCCTTACCCTCACAACGACGTGACCCTACACGTGGCCCAGACCGTGATGAGCGGCATCAAGGTGTCCACCCACTTCATCATCGCCATCGATGCCACCTTGGACTTCAGCTGGGAGGAGAACGTGAACAAAGCCAACATGGCGCAGGTGACCATGGACATGGTCAAGGTGATTGTCATCTGTCCAAACCTCATCAAAACCGTGGAGTGCTGAGAAATTGTTGTGGAAAAAACGATCCACTGGTTGTTGCGACGTTGAATCAACGTCATTGACGTTGATTTAACGTCGCAGCAACGTACGCAGTTTCGGCATTCTGGCTTTGCACGTACATCGTCAAGGTGATAATCATCTCTCCAAACTTGGTGAAAACCATGGAGTGTTGATAAAGATTGTGGGGAATCCAGTTACCTCTTACAGCGCTAAGATATTTGATATCTACTATAGAGACCCCTTTGAAAACGTCATAAATGACTTATATTAGTTGGCACTCCCCCCCCCCCCTATTTAAATACCTATTTTGTATTTTGTATTTGTGGTCTATGGTCATTATAAATGTTTAATTCTTTCAGATCTTGACGCCAGATCTCGTCCCCGCTGAAAGGCATATTTTGTTTTTGCCCATTGATTTAAAAATGTAAAAGGGGGCCTACATATTATATAATATACATCCATGAATGTATAGAAACACTCATTGGTGCTGCGTTGATCTGCCGACAAAACTTGTAAACAGGTTTGCTGTGCCTTGAAACTTATATAATGTTTCCCCTGCAAACAGGAGACGTTGATTCAAACGTGGTTCAATGCTGGGCCGATGTTGTAGACCACGCACCAGCTTTAAAACGTCTCATGTTGCTGGTGAAACAGCTACTATCCTTTGTACTGTTGCATAAGGCCCGTACATTTACACGTTTTTAACAGAGTGGTCCACTGGGTTCGAGCAGCGGGCATATGTACCCAGAAAGCACCACAGAGATAGAGGCAACTTGGGTACAACTAAAACCAGAAACATACATAGATTGGTCTATAGCTTTAACAAGTTGAAATACTTCATGAGGAGAGGTGTCTGTTTCTTCTAAATATGAATAGTTTTCGTAATTGAAAGCTAGAAAAAATGCGTTAGAAATTCTAGCTTCAAAATATTAAAAATAATTACCCTTGTGCTGCTGAATTGTTATTTTTCATTCATTCAAAGCTGGAATTGCTGAGGCAATTTTCATCTTCAAATGATGAAAAATATCTATGCTGTATTTATTCAAAAATAGACACCTGCAATATTGAATTATTGCATTACGAAGCCTCCACCAAAACTATTTGATCAAATTTAGTGATATTAATATTGATCTAAAACAGAAACACAAGGGTTAACACACAGATCAAGGGTTAAAATAAAATAGCATTTTTGCTAATGTTAGAATAATTATACTGTGCGGTTTAATTGCTATGTATTTCGTGAAAAAGTTGAGGCCATTTTGTACTAAATATCGCAAGGTGCAGCAATAATTTAGGGTGTGGTAATTTAACACCACCCCTATAACCACGTTGTCTCGTCACGAAACGTCCTACGGGAATACAGGCAAAACATACCAATAACGGCAGTTAAGAAATGGTGTGTTTATATTACAACTGCACGTAATTTATATATATCACGGAAAATATACCAGCCGCAACAGTAACTCGTGGAGAACCGAAATCTGGATTCTGCCATCAAAAAATGAAATATACTGTTTATTATATTCTCAATATTACCAGCAAAACATCATCCCTTGGCTTGCAAAGTTTGTGAAAATGAGTTGAGAATTGGCTGAGAAATCGACAAAAAGCACGTAAGACAGACAGACTGTAAAATACTGTACCAGGCGGCCTTGGGCGTATACCTGTTATGCGATATATTGTTGTTGTTTTTTTAAGAATACACGAATAACGTTTCTGGTTCCAACATGCAGTTGGGTGTCATCCTCAAATGTGATATATTTATATTCATAAATTTTATAAATAAATCTATCACAAAAAATAGCATTTATTAGTTTGCTGATTTCACTGACCTAGCCTACATACATTTTAAAAGCAGATTATCAAACAATGGCTAGCAATGGACTTCAGATACCTGTTTGCTTATATACCATAAGGCCCTGTCACACCTTGGCGATCAGCCTCAACGATCGCGTAACGCACGAAAAAATCAGCCGAACGCTGGCGAACGCTGACCAACGCTAGACCATCGTTATGCTATCGCCGTGTGCGTTTAGCGATCGTTGTTCATCGCAGATGAACGCAGATGAACGCTGAGAGTTTTGTACAGATTCAAAACTTTCAACGCACACCAGCGTGTAAGAGGAGACGCTAGGGGAGCGTTACTCGATCGTTGTACACGCTAGGAGAGCGTTACTCAGCTGCTGTACACGCTAGGGGAGCGTTACTCGATCGTTGTACACGCTAGGAGAGCGTTTCTCAATCTCTGTTCTATATTGCTTATAAATCATAATATGCATATATATACATATAGGTATTACACTTCCTGGTGAATCACTTAAAACTATACAATTATTGATAATCATGGACAGCATATCTACAAATGTTTCAATCTTTATAAAAGTTCAGCGCATTTATAAAAAATTGTGATCAGCTGATCACAAATAATTATGAGATGTTTAAAATCTTTTTCTATGAAAAATAGGCTTTTTACACGAGAACATGTCCACTTTAAAATAACTTATACCAAACACTTCTAAACTCTCTGACAAACCTTCAATAAATATCAATATATTTTCGCATAGCTCAAAATATTAAAAGGATAAATTTACCGCTAGAAATCTAGTAAAACCAATGAAATACTGTAGTAGAAACTCGGTTTTCAGGTGATCGTAACTGTGCGTTGTGGAACGTCGAGCACACGCTGGCAGTCGCTCCCCAGTCGTCAAGTGCGTTATACATGCGTTACGCATGCCCTACTCCCACGCTGGCTGTCGCTGGTGATCACTGGCGATAGAATCACGGCTTATGTGATGTGTGTTCTTTAGTCGTCAATCACGTTACTCTAACGCTACTCATGCGTTTATGAACACTAGACAATCGTTTTTGATCATGAGAGTCCATCGATTGCCAGCGATTTCAATATTTTTTTCCGAGAATTACGCGATCGTTGACGTTGATCGCCAAGGTGTGACAGATCCTTAGAGGGAGATTTACACACGTATTTCGAATTGTGACGCAATAACCAGCATAACAGTTACTCCTTAAGTACATGTATTTCGTGGTGATTACAACGGTATTTAATAGTATATTAATGAAATATCAATATTTCGCTTCAAAGAAAATGGCAATATAGGCAATAAAAGGCGAATTGTATACCATTAAGATGGTAATAGGTTTACGTACATCAATAGTTAGGGCCTACTGAATTGATAGCATTCACATGTAATGCATGTGCCATTTATTCATTTACGTCCTGTTTATTTATATTTGGTAATTCAGTGCAGAGAACATATATGTTTCTTATATTTCTATCTACTCAAGCATTTCACATAAACAGTTGGCATACACTTAGAAGTGGTTGAAACTACTCATGTTAGTTAAACTTCAGACTTTAACTTTGTAATTCTTGCTTAACTCACCGGCAATTTTATTTTCAAAATACGTTGTTAATGGGATAATGATCAAAAACGATGATGAAAGGGTTAAAATATGTGTGTATTATAAAGCAGGAGCAGGAGCAGGAGCATATCATTCCATAGGCATTTAACCCTTACAGCGCGGGGATCGACTTTAGTCGTCAGAATCTGACGTCTGTAGACGTCAGATTCTGACGTTTAAAGTCGATCCCCGCGCTGTAAGAGCTAAAATATTTCTAATGGCCGTAGACCCATAACATAGGTATTCAAATGAATCAGAAAGAGCTAACTAGGACATTTATGATGATTTCAAATTGAAAAAACCCAGTTTGTTTCGATGTTTTTTTACAAGTTAATATTTTTGTATAAACCATGGAGATCAAATGTGTTTTTTTTTCAATTTGAAGTCATCATAAATGTCTTAGTTAACTCTGTCCGCTTCATTTAAATACCTATGCTACGGGTCTACGACCATTATACATATTTTAATTCTTTCAGTGCGGGGAGCGTCTTTAGACGTCAGAATCTAAAGTACTAAAAGGGTTAAGTCCAATAGAACGATAATAACACGACAAAACATATGATCGGAATATGTTTCAAATGTGGCAGTGGCTAAATTTTAATTATCATAATCACACATGCAGCTTCGATTTTTTTATAACCACAAAATGTAAAGCTGACTATTTTACCTGAAGCCGTATTCTAAATTTATCGACCTGAATGTTAGGGGTCTGATTGGTCGAGATGGGTTTCTAAACCAATCTCTTTGAAAACACCGGTCCTGCACACTCGAATGATTTCTTTACAAACATTATTGTATATACATGTCCACATACATCTTACTGGTCGCTGTGCAGTCATGCACGTCTACTGCATGTAGGCTTAGGTCTGGTATTATTGTATACTGAACATGTTAACGTGTACATAGACACTGCGGAATACGAACGTATACCGGTAAGTCCTATTATATAACTACCTTACCTGATAGTGTGAAATAATTATACTGTCTTGTTATTGTATGCTGGCGTAACTTACTGCCCGGTTCCGAACTGTATTTTAATACGGTTATTGTTCGTGGGCTGAAACACTTAGCACTGTAACGGACTGCCCATGTGTCGCCGTTGACGTAAACACGGGTTGACCCTATGCCATGGTTCTAATGTGTAGGCTACATACATCACGCATTTCCGTCATTTATGTCTAAAATTTATTTTTAAGCATTTGGGAGCGCTCATCTGATTATAAATGATCTTCGGCTAATAGTATTATAATTTAAAATTATGACTATGGCGTAACTAAAGCGTTCTGAACCCTTACAACGTGGAATTATTTTTGTTTAAACCATGGAGACTAAAGGGTTTTTGTCCAATTTGAAATCATCATAAATATCTTAGTTCTCTCTTTCTGGTTCATTTGAATACCTATGTTATGAGTCTATGTCCGTTATAAGAATTTTAATTCTTTCAGTGCCGTCTTCATACGTCAGAATCTGCAGTCTACAGACGGCAGATTCTGACGTATAAAGACGGTTCACGCACTATAAGGGCTATGCTTCAGTTATAATATAACTGGCACTTAAAAAGTCGTATATGTTATACCGCAGAGATGCACATAAATACAGTAGAGAAACTTGGATTCTGAGGGTGACATTTGATCGGTGTATAATCATACGTGCCGTCAATAACTTTATATAGTTCTTGGTGCCAGGTATATAAAAAAATATTTGAATATATCGCAGGTATAATATGGCCTACTTGCTATAGATATAGGCTACGCCATAGAGCATCACCTCGTTTACAATCGCACGATGAAGTACTTCACAGCTTCAAATGAATAGAAATCTACATTGATGTCACTTCAGCATGATGAATTGAATATAACATAAAACTGTGTGACAATAAACTGAACCAGAACTCGATCGTACAGCGCATATATTTACACCGCCACTCAGTATCATACATACCGATACCCAACAGACACAAGACGTTGAATCAATGCTGTTTTAACGTTGGTCAACCGTCTACGACGTTGGATCAACGTTAAACCAATATTATTCAACGTTTTGTACGTAATACGCTTTGCTGGGCCAACCCTTTCATCGCACCACCATAGTCGTTTTTATACGTTTCATTAACAAGTCAAATCACAGTTATTAGAAACGAAATGGGTGTTTAAACATCAATATTCACGAATGTTTGATCTCAAATCATCTCAAATGAAACAATTATGAGTAATTTTCACCCACTTGAAGTTGTGGGTCGCGGTAGCGAGACACAACTTCAAGTGGGTGAAAATTTAAATAAGATGACACGGGAAAGGATTAAAATAGGATAACACAGGAATCACGACATGCTCTCCCGTTGTTGGTTTAATGCTGGGCCAACGTATGTTCTCCGTCCGCGACGCCGAGCCCTGTTTTATCATCTCATTTTTTCCTCTTCATTTAAAGAGCTCTTTAGATTTACGAGATTCCCCAACGATTGTATGAGTGCGTCGCAGCGCTCGTTGGCAATATGCCAATATACATGTATTAAACCTTGCAACGCTAAAATATTTTCGCATAAACCGTGGAGTCCAATAGTGTCTTTTTCAATTTGAAATCATCATAAATGTCTTATTTTAAACTCTTTCCTCTTCCTTTGAGTACCTATGTTATGAGACTGCGGCTATTATAAATTGTTTACTTAGTTCAGTGCGGGGATCGACTCGTCTATATGAAGATTGTAATACACTGAATAAATTAAATTGAATTGAATTGAATTTGAATTGAATTGAATTGAATTGAATTGAATTGAATTGAATTGAATTGAATTGAATTGAATTGAGCACAAGGGACGAGAAAACTGGGCCCTGATTCATTGTTAACCCAGAACAGTGTTAGCTTGCAATACGTACATTATGTTCTTGTTCGGGTTTAAGTCTGCCACTAGTCAGATATACGTGTGCATTGTCGCAAACGACGTATCGCCCACTTTGACAACAACAAGTAACAAATATAACAAGTATTTATTGCTGATAGTTCCTGTGAGAGGAACATGACATGACATGAACATGACGTAAAGTGTAACAAACAATCACAGACAAAGATCGCTTTACTGTAAGTGTCGGTTAAATCGCCCGAGTTGAGTTCACAGCAGCATGACGCTAGCCTGCTCCCAAAAATCAACTTACGTTACATGTACAATAATCATGATAATGTAACCCAGCAAACAAAAAACGTTCGGCCAATGTGGGTACATTGCCGGGCCAGCGTTTAAGACGATGGGCCACCATTGTACCAACATTGGTCGAACGTCTCGCGTTTGCTGAATATACATTATCGTATAATAGAAGACCAGGCAATCGCAATGTACACGTTGATTCAATTTACATTATTATAGAAGCGGGCACATTTAAATGTGCCTCTAAAATATCTATGAACACCCTAATGCATTATTTTTTATTGTGATGAGGTAATATATGATAATTAAATCCGTATTAGAAAAATAAAACAATTGGACAGTCTCATATGATTTGGTAATTATCTTTTGTTACCCAGTGTAAAGAATCTTCTTTTCTGGAATATTCAGCATTATATTCAGATTAAAACTAGACGGTCTCACAAATTATTGACATTTTTTATGTAACAACCTGCACGTATGCTGTGCAAAACCAAAACGGCAGTAACTGCTTACTTTTGAAGTAAGCAGCTACTGCCTTTTAGATTTACAGAGAATCATTCATGAGGCGCTTAATGATAGGGCAGAATATGGTGACCTTTATCAAAATGTTAGGCCTTATTCTTTAAAAATGTGTATCTATAAAGATATTGAAAAAAGAAATGAAATGAAATGAATCGAACCACCTTAGGCCACAATTGTGCACATACAGACTAAATTGGGCCAGGAGAACATCCTGAAGATGGTGAGGTGTGTGAGATGACACTGCCCTCCAGACACAGGATTCAAAATTCAAACCCTGGAGGTTTGAAGCCGAGCCGGCTACCTCTCGGTCAGGGAGGCTCCCCACAATGAGTTTTACGAGTGGATGGTGAAGAATCATTTTTGTTTCTTTCAAACCGCCGAAACAGGGAAACGAACCCCGAACTCTAACGGCAAAGGCAGCGGTGCTAACCACTACCCTAGGGCTCCCGCCCTATAAAAATATTAACTAAGACAAACAAATTACACGTGTATAATTTAATGTTTTACCCTCTGGAAATTGTACTTCGCTGACGCGATACACAACTTCAAGTGAGTGACAATTATTCAGATTGGTCAAATTGGTGGCCAAGTAAGTGGAATATTTTATGCAGTACTGGAAAAGTAGCAGAAGAAGAAGGAAATGGTTCATTCAAATAATATAACAGCCAGGGTGACTCCCATTTCGACATGAAAGCGAATAATTAGCCTTTAAAGTGCCAAGTTATGTGGATTTATAATGTTCACCCAGTTGTGCCTCGCTACCGCGATCCACAGCTTCATGTGGGTGAAAATTACAGTATAGTCTGGTGGAAAACTGAGGAAAGTGTCTAGAATTCAAGTCTGAACTGAGCCAAAATAAAAAATCCCTGTTTTCCACCAGACAAAACATTTACAATTTGCAAGACTAAACATTTGCAAACCTTTTCATTTCCAATGACAATTATTTCTCATGCGATAAAACAGACTTAACACGACTACTTGTAATCGTGCTTAGCCATTAAGTCTTTCAGTGCGGGGACCGTCTTTATACGTCAGAATTGGACGTATGTATACGTCAGATTCTGACGTATAATGACGTTCCCCGCACTGAAAGAATTAAAATATTTTTAATGGCCATAGACCCATATCAGAGGTATTAAAATGAAGCAGAAATGGTTTAAAAGGTTTAAATGGTTAAGTAACAGTCCAGAAGTAATTGTACAGACACATTTCATCAAATGAATCCATAGGGTCCTCAGTGTACCCTTGTGGGACACAAAATGGCTATGCTTGCGCTGCAACATTATGCAGCAAAGGGGGCGCCGATTTAAGCAGCTATATAATTATGCTATTGATCGATTGTGAAATAAACCAACCTCTATTAACCGTTTACCCGCTGAGTCATCTTATGTATTTTTTTACTTACTTAAAGTTGTCTCGCTACCGCGATCCATAACATGAAGTGGTTGGAAATTTAAAGGTACATACTTCGAAGTAACCAGACTATGAAATTGGTTGTAAGGCCTGATTTTTATATTATCGATATTTATTTTGACAAATATCACCACCAAAACGACTTTGAATAGCAGTATTGTCATTCAACAATTACAATGCCCACACTATCTGTGGGTAACCGCGTTTGGTCAAAGACAACACAGCAATGAGTGACGTCATTAGCAATATATCATGTGATCTCAGTGGGCGTGGCTTTTTTGACAGTTCCAAATTATCAAAAACCATATCAACAAACCGAGGGTTCAGGCATGACATAATTTTTCCAGCCAATTAGGCATAGCGTAGCATGTCTAAGTTGGTCTGAGAGTAATGGTAGTGATAGTGATAGTTTCTGACTAAGAATCAGAAAATTGCTGGCAGAATGTCTGCACGGGCCCTGGTCTGAACAAGGCTAAGGTGAGGTCATTTGAGCGGTAAATATGGAATATGGAATACTCAAGTCCTAAGCGAGGCTGCCACAACAGAAATTTGACAGACACAATTGTGAGTGTCAGGTGAGATCTCTTCATAAGTCAACATGCTGTTAGCGGCATACAGCAGGTATATATGGCAAGAGCTGAGATCAGCTCATCGGCATCTAAACCTAGCCATATAAGCATTTTTTTTCGCTGGATCTAGGCCTACTATTCTTTTGAGCTAATGTAGCTCGGAGCATGGTATGCAGACAACACAATACATAAAACACGCATCACTGGCAGTTCAAAAGATGGGAGTAATACGCCAACAAGAAGTGTTTTCTGTTATATTTGTTAGGCACACGGGATCAAAGAATGTATATTTTGTACAAATAAGGTATTTAGAACATAATGTGGTGAAAAGTCAATTATGATAAAACGATAGTGATATAAAAATGATATTAAAATCGAGTACTATTTTCAATTGCTTCGTTTCGTGAGCAGACCAGTCTGGCAGCTCATTTGCATGTCTGGGTGAGTTTACGCTCGTGGTTATGGCAAAAGCAGTGTATTTGAGCCAATTGAATAACTTCTTGATTATGTTTAATATACACCTCATAAAGTTCTGAGCACTCGTTCTCTAGGCTCTAGAGTGTATAATTGATGATATACTGACCTGTTGACAACTACAGAAAATTTATAGTCATAATATTTGTGACAGAAAACAGTATGAGTGGACAGATAGACGGTATATACGCCGCCACAGTGTGTACATACATGCGTGTGTGCTGGTCAGGTGATGTTTTCTATCACCATACATGTGCGGCTTTTTTCATGCATTTAAAGCTGGAAATTGCGTCCGCAATGCCAGCTTTAAATGTATGAAAAATGTGAAAGAGTAATGCAGCAAAAGTGTTATGTTTAATTGAGGTCATGATGGTTATAAGGTTAAAATTCTATTAACTTAATTTAACTATTCTACTGTGAGATGGCACGGCTGGATCCCTACTCTGGTGTTATCTGGTGTTATGTCAACCCTTAACCCTTTCAATCCTGAATTTACCATACTCATACCATACTCATACTGATGTGGTTTAAAAATTAAAGAAAATTACCACGTATTGGTAAACCGTTTTCATGGAAATTTTCGTTCTAAAACCCCTAGTTGTAGGAAAATTAGGTCTGTTTCCAGGGATGTGAAATGATGCTTTAATGCATCGTGAGGGCCTAAAGGGTTAAAGCGTTGAAATGTTTTGATATAAACCAAGAAACCAAATGGGATTTTTTCAATTCTAAATCATAATAAACATGTCTCAGTTAGCTCTTTCTGCTCAATTTGAATACCTTATTATTGGTCTACGGCAATTATAAATATGCGATTCTTTCAGTTCGGGGATCGAATTTACGCGTCAGAATCTGACGACAGATTATGAAAGGGTGAAAATAATATGTTTGCTGCCACACATGCAGAAACTTCAAAGTCCATTGGTCTGAAGAAAACAAAGACCATACTCAATATATTGCTGCATAGTTGTGAAAGCATAAACAAAATACGGTGACGTCAGGGGCGTAGCCAGGGGGGTTCGAGGGGTTCGGACGAACCCCGCTTTTTGGGCCACTGACATCGCTGATGGGCATGTAATTATAATAGAAGTCACATTATTCTGTGACGTCTGCGTTTTCTGATTTCACCAGCAATAATCATCCGACATTTGACATGTAGGGGTTTATTTTATAGTAAGTTACTAATTATGCCCTTTAGCCGTGACGCCCTTTCCGAGGGCGTCGATTGTTGTACTCCTTTTCCCCCAAATAATCAACGTTTTTCAACATGGCGGTAACTGAGAGCAATCTCTACCCCAAGGTCCGAAAAATGTCCATAACGTTTTAATGACTGCGGGAAATGAGGAAATTAGCTGAGCATGCGATCTTGTAGCTAAAATGTTGTGAATTTTAATAAACCTTTTATCACCATTCAAAGAAATGTCCCACGATTTTGTCTGGGCACAAACTGTGGCTGAAACCTTCAGTTTTAAATGATGTTTCAGCCACGTCGGGACTAGTAGGCCTAAGTTGCTAATTATTACGCCCCTCTGTAAACCCATTAATTCTCTTATTTTAATATTGAGGTGTGAAATCCAGGTAGCCTACTACATTACTTATGGTGATGCACCTCCATAGGCTATCCCTTTCAACTTTTAAAATGTTAATTCAACTTTCACGAAATTTTCAGGATTGTTGTGAATTGCAAAATGTGCCTACAAAATGCGTTGAGAATATACCGCCCCCTTGGATATGAAAGGGTGTATCTGCCACTTTGTAAAGTGTCAGATACACCCTTTCATATCCAAGGGGACGATACTGTGAAATCGGTGAAAAAACACGCAACACAGGTCTAACACATGACTCCTTTAAGAATATAATAACTACAGCTGGTCTGATTTTACATTGTATATGCGCGCAAACTAGGTTGCCTATTCAAGTTCAATAAATAGGCACTTGCTCCAGTTTTAGTCCAGTCAATACAGCCTTATGGTCTAAAATGGCCCAACGTAGAATAAATTGCAACACAAACATTTTTTTGCCATATATTCATAAAAAAAATCGTGAGTTTCAAAAAAATCTACGAAAATTGAATAAAAGTGAGAAAGAACAGAAATTATCTGTTTTTTTCAATGATGATTTCAAATTACATCATCTGGCTCACTGTAAAATGACATTATATAAATGGAAACCCACATTTCTGTAAGTTTTAGAATGTCATCTTAGGGATAAAACCCATTGGCATCTGAACTGCACCTATTCACAAATACACTTAATGGGAGAGTTATTGTTTTATTTTTGTTTGATATTAAGGACTAATATTTCAAAACATTTCACCAGCACGGCCTTGATTAGGGGCAGGCTATTTACTATATTTCACACGATTCACCCCACCCCGCAGTTATTTAAGCTGTATCCCTACCATAGCCCTTCCTGTGGGCTTAGCTATGCCTACGTCTGTAAAAAAAATCGTCGATGACCTGTAAACGAAACTGTTTTCCTATAAAATAGTTGTGTGCAATATAATTATGGCAAAATAATAATAATGGGGCCTACTCTTCATTTTTTTAGACGTTATACTTATATGGTATGTAGGCCTAGATACACGCACAGCCTGATAAGTTTCGTAATTAAATGTGCCAGACTATGGCAAAAAAAGACTCCCATCTTCATCTATCCAGTTGTCTGCTAACGACAGACTCCTTGATATCACGTATATGTGCTATGAGTTCAGAACCCCCCCCCCCCCTCTTCGCTGCCCAACTCCTGCAGGCCAGACAATCTGACCTGAGTGTGACCTCCATACCACAGTCAGTAAACTGGTGACGTCATAATGAATATTCATGATGCTCGCACCCCCTCCTTTTCGTACAGGCCTCACACACACCTGTTGTCAAGGTCAGATTGGTAGTCTGACGGTCTGACCTGACTGGGCAGGGTGCAGTCCCCTTGCTTTGATGCATGTACACTATGACATGGTGATGGATCTCCGACGTTTTAAGTCCAGCGCTTTGCATTTGCAACACTCCACCTAAGACGTACGGAAATGGTTAAAATTTGTTAATGTCACGTGCAACATGTGAGATCACGATATTTAAACATCAATAAAAAGACAATTATATAAAAAAAGGATCATTTCCCGGTGAAAACTGAGCTGCAGATGACCCCAGAATGCACCATTAAACATATAATATTTCAAAATGTCCTGGGGAGCATGCCCCCAGACCCCCATGAGCAGCCGCCCCTTCGGGACGGTCAGCCTCTACGAGGCTGGACAGGTACAGCTAAAATTCGAACCCCCCTCTAAGAAATCCTGGCTTCGCCCCTGGACGTAGACCCGTCACCTCTCGCTCGGAGGTCAAATGCATGTACACCAGGCGGATTATAAACTCACTAATACTGATGTATCATAAAAAATAATAATTATTAGAGAACATTGTCTTCGCCAGCCGTGATAAAGCACGCAGGAAATAATGACAGATACTTAAAAATGTTATTTTGTTTGGATTACACAGTGTGCGAAAGTCGTAACATACACTTGAGAAAAACTTGATACTCTGTCGCGGTAATAGTTATGTAATTAAAGCAGGTACACACATGAACTCATAGGGGATTAACCTTCTGAGTACTGAGGATCATTTTCAATCTCGACTAGTTCTGAATCGCCGTGTCACAACTAGTCGAGATTGAAAATTACAGAAATTATAATCGAATTATTTTATCCAAACCACGCAACATAAGAGTAGAATAATAATACAATAAAGTACTGATACAATATTATAATTTATCATTGTATAATGACAAAGGTTGCAGTAAGTCTCGGTACTAAATCAGCGTCCAGTGCATGAATGGTTAACAGTTTGGTCGGTGTGGCCGCCAGTTAGCAGGCGCACCCGAGAACGCTGAATGTGTCTTGACCTGTGAAAACTATCTGGGGAAACCTCCCGAGGAGGGGGGGGGGGGTAAGGGACAGTATAGTTGAACATCCGACTCGGAACACAGTGTGACTTGGCAGTGGACATGGAGTATCCAACGGAAAAAGACACTAAGCCTAATAAACTGTCCCGGGTGGACCCCGCAGGTAAAAATATCGCCCCCGGATACACGTTTGAAAATGAGCAGGGGTACGCCTCCACGGAAATATACGAAGGATACAGCTCCAGATGGGAAGGCATGCTAGTCAAAGTGTACCAGAGTGACGGTTAGTGTCATTAAGTATTTAACTCAGTTTTACGATCACATCAAAATACGCTTGTTGGGAAACAAACGTGTTTAACCTTTTCACTACCATACATGACGGAAATTTCCGTCGTCATTCGTCAATGAACGCAACCATAAAATGACACAAATTTTCGTCAAATATATACTACATTTATGTATTTTTCGTCATTTGAAGCTGGAAATTGCGTTAGCAATTCCAGCTTCAAATGACGAAAAATAGAACTCCTACACCAGTATATCTGGATCCTGGCATGCACACCGGCCTGGAAGTTAAAGGGTTAAGGGTTAAGCAAATTAGCCTGTTACCTGCTTATTTCAAATGTTACCTGCTTATTTCCAAGCTTCAGTATTGCAAGAAAATGTTCATTGTTATGGGACAAGAAATCGCGATCTACGTAAAATTAGGGTTTCACATGAATTTGCTAAAAACTGTGTACAATATTGTATAGCTTCTACCATAAATAATTGCCCATCCGATATTAAATGTAAACTATATACGCATAGCTTGTCAGGACTAATTTAGTATTGTAAACGATATTTTATTGACAGTTACGTAATTGAATGCATCATACCTAAATGTTATGTGACATAGTGTGTTTAAATATCTGATATATCAAGTGTTCGTATATGGATATATATGGTTATATGTATGTATTGGCAAGTGCATGTGTATGTATTTGTATATATGTATATGTATATGTGTATATATACATGTATGTATGTGTGTATGTATGCATGTGCGCAGGTAATTGTATATGCATGTGTATGCATATAAACAAAATCATATATTATATTATGAAAAAAAAATCATTGTGATGGTTATTTCTTTCTTTAATCAATTTATTTATTAGAAAAGAAATAATTACAAATACT
Organism: Flabesymbios commensalis; assembly: GCA_964017125.1. Lineage (NCBI taxonomy): Eukaryota > Metazoa > Annelida > Polychaeta > Terebellida > Flabelligeridae > Flabesymbios > Flabesymbios commensalis. The sequence continues at coordinate 20,650,134 of OZ024903.1, forward strand.
TTTGAAACTTAAGGATAGTTATACATAGGTGGCCTTCACGCTAGCGATCATTAGGTCTTAGTGAAGGTCTCCTGTCGTACATATGTTTATATTTTTATGATTTTTCTGTTGTTTACTTTCAATATTATGTTTAACATGTATATGTGTATGACAAATAAAAGAGTCTGAGTCTGACTAATGTTTGCCCAGTCAGGGTTGTCGTAACAAGACACTACTTCCGGCAAATTTAAATTACATTACTTCGCGCTTTGTGAATTAAACTGTGTCAGTGTATTACTTTCATTTGTAGCTGGAATTTCGTTCGCAATTTCAGCTACAAATCAAGTAAAATGCCCCGTGACAACCCAGCATGATGAAATAAAAAGTAGTGTAGATTGGCGGCGCCAAATAGTGGTGATCATTTCAAAGGTTGCCGCCTGTCAGACAGTTAGAATACGTATTATAAGTACTGCATTGGGTATGTAATGATACTTTCATAGTATGCATACGTGAGCTCAATATTATGAGTCATAGTGGTGACGGAAGTTTCATCAAAACAGTTTATTTCGCTGTGTCATATTTTTTGTCCATGTCTTGAAAAGTAACAGTCTTTCTTCGAGTTGAAAAGATGTTTAATTGTTGTGATTTAAAAAAAATCCACGCTTTCCTTTTTCACAGTAATTGCTTCATTTCGTATAATAAGTACGAAATATAGGAACAAATAAAAATAGACTAACTAGTGATAAACTGCTAAACTGTAACAAAAATCATTGCGTACCGCCGGCATTCGAACCAGGGACCTCTCACACTTCAAGCTAATGACTTAACCACTCAACCATTATGACTTTACAACAGCATACAACAGCATACATTGGGAATCCTTGGTACACGCGTACTACGAAGTATTAGTTTAGGTAGGAATAAATATAGGAATAAATAGGTCTCCATGAAAATTAGGTGGGTTGCTAGCCCACTATAATTCTGATATTTATTGCAGCCTTTTCAACAGGAGTTTTTTTTACTTGCAGTTTGTGATTCTTCTACTTATATTTTGTGATAGTGTCCAACTTTGTGGAAACTTAAAAGATTTAGTGATGTCTTTTGTACTGACGAAAATGAGCCGGTTGAATTTTAGCGCATATTGAAATGATTATAAATGATATAACGTAATGTTATTATCATAATAGAATCGCCCGGTCCGTCACCCTCGGTCACGGTCTATGTCTACATTGTTTATTACGAAGGGGTGTCATTGGCGCTCACGGCATTAAATGACAATACGTGTGGGTAATTTGATCAATCTGGTGCTCTTTCACCAAGCCACGTATACTCTTAGCAGTCTACATCCTAACGTTGGAACTCATTCATTTGAAGTAAGGTAAAGACTTGTTGATATAGGGAGTAATTCCAAACGCCGCTTTTTATTGTGACAGGGAAAAGGCCGAGGGGAAAGCAGAGCGTTCATGAGTTGTTCGCTTTGGTGAACATCTTATATCTTGAACACGTGTATTACATGAGGATCGAGGATCACTTACATATTGAATTTTCTAAGGAGACCTTACACGTCTACACTGCTCTGCAAAGCCAAAAGGCAGTATCTGCTCACTTGTAAAGTGAGCAGATACTGCCCTTTAGCTTTGCACGGCAGTACACTGCATTCAGCACAGTGCATGATACAATATTTGATTCAATGGCATCGTCGAAAGCTTTGGATAGCATGTTGTGCCGAGTGATTTTAATGTTCGTATTTGATTGGATAAACGCTACACTTTCAGAACTAAGGTTTTTACTGTGCTGTGCTCTATAGTAAAATAGGGACGGTTCAACATATAATACCAGGTGATCAAAGAAAGGTATCCATATTAACCATTTATGCGCTAAGCACGACCATAGTTGTTTTTAATTTATTTTATTAGCGGGTTAAATCAGTTATTGGGAATAAAATGGGTGTTTAAAAATAACGATTTGCAAATGTGTACTTTCAAATTAAACAAATAAGATTAGTTTTCAGCCACTTGAAGTTGTGGGTCGCGGTAGCGATACACAACTTCAAATGGTTGAAAATTTAAATCAGATAACTTTGTGAGAAAAAGGTTAAAAGGTGATAACAAGATGTAGAAACACAGAATTAAATGGACTACTCTCATCGCAGAACCTTGCAGACTGTTATCAGCCTACGATGCACTGTTGGTATAAGAAGTTATTAGATGTTATATTTCGATGCATGGTGAAATGGTTTCAGCCTCCATACACACAACATGCATACCTGGTATGAAAGTGGAACATTTCACTCTTGTACTGTACAAAAAGGGGCCTTGAAGATAAGCTTTTGTTCTGAAAGCTCTAAGCGTCCGAGATTAGATAACACGTTATTGGGAGTGACTTTAATGTTCGTATTTTTGATGGGACAAGCGCTAGCTATATAGCCATGATACCGTCGTATATAATATAGCAGCCGTCTCATCAAAACAGTGCAACAATTCACCGAGTTTCTTGATATCTTCTGTTGTAGAATACAGAGCCAAGCAGTCACTCTTGGCCAGCATGAGGCACATGTTCGACTCCAGCCTCCTAAGGCTGAGGCTGAGGTGGCTGATCAGCAAGAGGATCCTGGCCTTGATAGGCGGAGTGTTCTGCGCCCTCTACACGTATCACCTCATAGCCAGCTCCGGCAGTCAGACGCGTGAGTATTTACCAGGATTTGTGATTTCAAATTTTACCTTTTCATGATCTAAATTTTTATTCCTCAATGTTTGCTCAATGTCACTATTGATTTGTCAAACCTTACCCTGATAACATGAACGTGTTGCTGGACATCATAGCTGACATTTCTGATGCGCCTTGTTACTTATATCAAATATATCTTAGCTTAGATACTTGGGACACAATGACTTTACTAGAGAGGGTTCTTGACGTTTTTGCTAAAATGAACATATCTATCAATCCTGGTTCTTCTACACCCGTATATCAGGTATATATATCGATCACTTGCATGAGAAAAGGTGTATATGCCACTTTGTGAAGTGGCAGATACACCCTTTCATATCCAAGGGGACGATAGACGTTTTCAATCAAGTTTAAAACAAAATAAAATACCTCTAGAATAAATTGGTGCAAAATTGTATGAATCGTTTAAATAATTCAATTTTAGAGATGATTATTTTTATAAAGATAAATGTTTCACGTAATTTGAAGCTAGAAATTGCGTTCATTATCTTAGCATCAAACGAATGATACATTTCAATAAGAGAACGGTTAGCCTGTTATCTGTTATTTCATCCACGTCAATTAATTGAGTGACGAAGCTTTTTCTCGCACTTTTTCCTCGCACTTAGTGAGATACGCGGTTCCAAATTGCCAAATTGCCAATAAGTCTCAGTCAACAAATACTTCATATTTAACCCTTCCGGTTCCAGAATATAGTATATGCTACCGAAACGTTTGTTTCTATGTTTCATTCATTTAATGCTGAAATTTCTAACGCAATTTCTAGCTTCAAATGGCGAAAATATAACTATTTATGACAAATAAACATGTTTATTTGATTAACTGACACCACCACTATTTTACGCCATTTTATTTTTCTGAAACCTGCTTTAAACCATAAATTTACGGTACCAGCAGCACAATGGTTAGTTTAGAAAGATGACTGCAAACGATCAATTCAATCTTTGGTTGTCTTGTAATGGGGTGATAAATGACCGGTGCAAATGTCCTACCAAATTGATAAGGGTCATATAGCTGGCTGTGAATCGATGGGAAATATAACATTATGACATGACACTGATGAATGCGACAAAAAAATATAATAATGTGTGGGATATTTATTCGGATGATTGTTCCAGGGAATGCATCTAATTTGAATGATTGTTTCCAAGAACATTGCTGTGAAATAATGTAAAATTCATCATGATATTGATCAATGATGAAAGGTACAAAAAACCAACATTGAGACACATTAATAGGCCATCTCAGCATACACTAGATATCGTCCATACGTTGGGTCATTGTTGATCCACCGTCTGAGATGCTGGCCCAGCACTGACCCAACCATATGTCAATATCTAGTGACTGTTGCTGTGATCTCTTGATGCGTGCTTATTACTGTAGAGATACATTATATACTACCGGGGAATCTGATTGGTGGTATTTTGATATTCCTATTACATCATATTCCATGGTGAGAGCTACAACCCTGATAACAATCATGATATGATACCAAATGTTTTCAGTCGGTAGTCCATGTAATTGTTTTTAATTACGACTAAAAACAAGGTGTATGGCATTATAAATTTTATAGCTCTCACACTAAAAATGGTTGTGTAGAAAATATTTTTAACACATAAAAAGTAATGTACATGACGATACCCCGACATATAACTCAGATTACCGACTGTCAGCGCATGGGGACCACGGGTTTAATCGCACATCGCAATCCACCATATTTCTTGTGATTTTAGCACTGTCCTGTACTCGCATGATAGGAGATGTGTGTTTTTTTCAAAGTGCTACATACAAAGGCAGTAACGTGAGCAGATACTGACTTTTGGCTTTTTGCCTGCATTTATTAAGATTGTGTTTCTATCTCTTTCAGATATAAAATTACCAGAAAGGAAATCTGTTATATACAATGATGGGGAGCCGCAGCAGGGGTCTCAACTGGTAAGTGTTTAACATTCCTCACACTTACCTCTCTATGTTTCACAAAATAAGTTCCTGAGGGCATTCTTCTTCTTATGATTGGTAAAATCATTTCAATTATATGGAGCTATAATTAGGCCTAGTATATCTCCTTAAATGTTGGAACATCGTGCGACAAGTTTCTGGAACCGGAAGACATTAGGATCTGTATGCTCCTATCGGAGTTGAAGCGGAACATAAATGAACAGGCTCTGTGGCCCAAGGTTGAACTTATAAAAATAAATTATATTCATAGGTCGCTGAAGTCGATATTCTGTGAAACGCAGTGACATCACTCGGTGAAAACAAGGTTATACAACACCCCTCCCCCATACTTCATTGTATTAGCCAGTGCGGTGAAAACAAAGGAGGTCAAGGTCATTCAGTTTCAAAGATTCAGATTATACTCGGATTCACATTAACCGTGGTGAATGATTTTTACTGATTTCTCAGTCAATTCTCAACCAATTGTCATGAAATTTTACAATCATATTGTCTAGAGATGCGGCGACTACACTGAAAATATCATTATTAGTTGAAAAGTTAGTGTGTCTAACATAGTAGTAGTAAATACAGATAATCGCATACAGACCAGCCGCTGCATGACTAGACAATACTGTGTGCAAAATGTCATGACAATTGGTTCAGAATTGACAAGGGAATCCGCGCAATACATTCACCCTGGTTAATGAATTTAGTGTGAATCTGACTATCTACACCATATGCGTGTATGTGCTTAAAGGGTAAACATAAGAATTAATTTGACTCAACGCCGGCTACCCAGCAGACACACGACATTTATCAAAATGCTGGTTTCATGGTGGCCACCATCAACATTAAATCAACATTGTGTCAGCTTCTCGTGTATTTTGAGCTATTGATCCGGTGCCAGAAGATCAAGGTTAAGGCAGGAAATAAAGTGAATAATGAGATATTCTAGATGACAACCCCGTCGACAATTTTAGAAAAATGAGAACTACACTGCCGTGCAAAGTTAGTTTACTGCCTTTTGGCTTTACACGGCAGTTTAGAAATTGTGTGTGTTATGAGGTAATTGTGCTCATTGGATGCCAGAGTTAAGATTTTTGAAACTAGACAGGATCATAATTTTGAAGTCAGGGATGGAATGGCACTGATAGGGCTGACACTTAACAAGAAGGGTTTGTAATTAACTTGTTGCCGACCAAGAACAAGTTATTACTGTTATTATCACTGTCTAGCTTTTAACCCTTTCAGACGTCAGATTCTAACGTATAAAGTCGATCCCCGCACTGAAAGAATTAAAAAACTTCTGATGGTCGTCGACCCATGACATAGGTATTCAAATGAATCAGGAAGAGCTAACTAAGACATTTATGGTGCTTTCAAATTGAAAGAAACACTTTGGTCACCATGGTTTATACAAAATAATTCTGCGTTGTGTAGTTAAAGTACTGAAATTCACCACATATGATTCGACTTGTTTGGTCGAGCAATGTGTTAATTTGAGGCCGTTATTGTACATTTTGAGCCCCATCGGTGTCATTTAATCTCTCGGTGGGATCATGTTCAATAGAAACAATTAATCTGTTCCTTTCCTCCGATACTTCGAAATTAAATCTTAATTGGTTGTTGATTTCATGACTGAAATGTAATTGACTATAATACTGAAATAATTGTAGTTATAAATAATAATATTGTAATCGATGAAAATAATTATAATTGTAATTGTAATCGACATTTCTTTAACCAAATAATTATAATTGTAACTGGATTTTCTCATTATAATTTTTTACGATATTGTAATTAACCATTTTTAAGAACTTGTATTTGTAATTGTAATTGACTTTTGCAATTGACCAAAACTCTGCTGTGTTATTCAGGCTCCCGGCAAGTCCAAGAAGATCATCCTGTTCACGTATATGAGGGGCGGATCTACGTTTATAGGGTCCCTGTTCGGAGTGCATCCTGAGGCTTTCTACTGGTATGAGAGTGTAGGGCTGTACTACTACCAGAATTACTTGGAGTACCCTGCCTCAATTAGTGTACTTTTCCACAAGGATCACTCAGCAAGGTAATTGTTCATTTCTGTGTTCACATGGGGTGAGCGGGTCGTATACACCATAGTGGTGAATGCCACCCTTTCGCCCCAAGGTGATCTTCATTTCATCACTGGATTAATTTGATACAATCACTGGATGATTTACCACTATATCAAGATGTATTGGTCACGACATACCATCACATAATTTATGATTAGGGCAAGTGATTTAATTGGAATTTTCATTCATTTGAAGTTATGTCTCGCTGATGCGGTCCACAGATTCCAAGTGAGTGAAAATTATCCAGATTTGACAAAATGGAGGTTAACTATTTTCAAATCTTGCCGATTGGTATCTAGCTATATCTTTAATGTTTAAAAGATAGAAATTATTGTGCTAATAAACATGAAAAAATACGCTGAACATGACTGTGTGAAATAGCCACTGTACATGTGTATGACACCATACTAAACCTAAATTTAAAAGGGTAAAATATTAAACTGTGTTCAGTGTAAAAACATTTATGATTCCAATTTTCGTATCTGCCACTTTATAAAGTGGCAGATACGACACTTTAATACCAAGGTGATGATAATTTTATGTACCTTGTTTGTACAGTATCCATTATTTAATTGACCCACTTTTCAAATTGTGCAGGAATCTTCCGCAAAAGGAACTGGATGGCCAGGTGAACTTTATGGACGATATTCTCAACTGCAGAGTGGATGACCTGCAGCCAGACGCAATGGCGCACGCCTTCCTGTACGCCTCGCCGAGTACGCGTAACGCATCACGCGACTGCTTCAAACGCTCGCGCGACACGTCCACCATCAACTGCGTGGACCAGAACATCCCCAATATGTGTACGGGAGAGATGTCTTTCAGACTGACCAAAGGATGCCCAAAAACGGCTCAGCGGGCGAGGCAGTGCTTGAGAGAAGGCAACGTCACCTGCAGTGAGGACCATGTACTCTCCAAGATGATAAAAAGACTCAAGTGTCACATGAAGACGAACGTGGACGGACAGAAGTGCGTGGATAGGATGCGGAGAGAGTGTGAGAGCACTCGGCTGCGAGTCACCAAAGTGCACAGGATGAGCTCGCTGGTCATGGAGCAAACCCTCAGACAAATAAACGACTCCTACATCGTGTATTACGTGCGAGATCCGCGTGCGATATGGCTGTCTCGCAACGGTAAGATCTCGATGAAGGGTCTCTGTGAGGTGATGGTGAAGGACTATAATAACTACCTGAAGGTGAAGGAGAAGTATCCCAACAGGGTGAGCTTCTTCAGGTACGAAGACCTGGCGGCCGACCCCATGCCAGTCACTGAGGAGCTGTTCAAGAGCATAGATGAGCCTCTGGTTGATCAACTCAAGGGTCACTTGGAGGTGATAACACACAGCAATGACACTGACAAGACTAGCAATCATCAGAGCTTCTACCGCAAGGACTCCGTGAACGCCTCCCAGAAATGGCGCTCAAAAATACCCAGCTACGCCATCAAGCAGTCTCAAATGTACTGCAGAAAAGTGTTCGATCTCCTCGGCTACGAGGAAAAAATATAGCTGTGGAAAACTCTCATTGCATCGTGTTTATTACCATCATCGAAGATCAGGGCATAAGTATTTGATCGGTTCCGGGTCGGATTTTAGTCACCGTGGTTGTTCACAATACATGTAAAATATGTGTTGCAAGCTGTGCAAATGCCTGGGGTGTGTAGTGCTGCCTATGGTACTCTTAGCTATGAAGAACCTTTACTTTCTTGAAGAAAGCGTATGGATGGCACAGACTCCCCCCTATCGCGATATTGCCAACAAGCGCAGTAAGTGTCACAAAGCAACACTCTCTCGCTATCCATATTGGATAACGTTAATGCACTCTGCTCTGCAATGGCAAAATTCAGGATCTGCTTACTTGTTAACTGCCTTTTGCCTTCGCACGACAGTCCTGCCATGCAAAGGCAAACAGCAGCAACTGCTTACTTTTTCAAGTCAACAGTTACTGCTGTTTACCTTGTGCCCTGTATAATGATTATTACTGTAAATAGCTATTGCTGATGTTGTTGATTTTATGCGGATACCTTTCAAAAAGTACCCTCAAAACATGAAACAGTATTTATTAAAGTTCGTATATAAAACTACACAGAATGATACATTTTTTGTGTGTCTTCTTAATTTGTGATAATTACTCGCGTAGAGAAGACTGTCGGCACCCCACTTCGTTTAGAAATTTCTTTAATACGTTATGCCATATTATCAAATAAGTACGCCTTGAATTGTGATGCAATATAGTACAATACTTGATGCATAATAATTATTATAAATCCTATTATAAAATTTGTATAACATCTATACAATATTGGGCCAACGTCGAAGACGTTGGGCCGGCGTTGTATAAATGTTATACAAATGTTTTGTGTTTAACCTACTTTTCCGAACACTAATGACAGTTACTAAAGCGTTCGCTTCAGCTTTAAAATTGTCACAAACTATGTGGCTTCTCACCACTAAGCACTGGGTGAATAAAAATAGTAGTGAAACGACCATTTGGTGGCATAGATATTTGCACTGATACACTGATAATTACACACCAATGCCACCTAGCCTTAAACCTGTTAACAAGAACTTTCAGCAAATTCTGAAAAGCTCTTGCGTTTACTGACGTACTCTTATAAACAAATTATTATTCTTTTCAAGCCTGAATTTACCATTTTAATATTCGTCCACTACAATCCGCAAACTGATGTTGCAATTCTCGACGTGTAGTGGACGAAGATGACTTTAAGTGTTGAAGTGGATGACAAATTAAATACATTGTCATATATTGTTTACTTTTATATTACTCGCTTATTTAAATTTTAAAGGTATCTTCGGTAAATTTTCACCCATTGGAAGTTGTGTCTCGCTACCGCGACCCACAACTTCATGTGGGTGAAAATTACTTATCTTTGTTTAATTTGAAGATATTTTCAAATCTTATTGTTTAACCCCTTAACCGCCAAATTATTCAACCTGTATTTTCACCCACTTGAAGTTGTGTCTCGCTGACGCGATCAACAACTTCATGTGAGTGAAAATTATTCAGATTTGACAAAATGGAGGTCAACTGTTTTCAAATGGTGCTGATTGATGTCACATTTTATCTTTAACATGTTTAAACGGTGGTAATTAATGTGCTAATAAAAAATGAAAACCCGAATATATGCGGCACCGGCGGTTAAAGGGTTAAATACTCATTTTATTCCCAATTACTCTGATTTAATCGACTGATAAAGCAGATTAACCATGACTACTAGTATAGTCGTGCTTAGCGGTTAAAGGGACTGGTCCAGGGTAAAATCATCAAAAAATCGGTGATTTTATTTCGGGTTCTTAATATGACCATATGATGTAAGCATGTACATAGACTATAATTTTTGTGCTGCGCATTCACCAGTTAGACTAGATATAGAGACGAAATTCCTGATTTCTAATTATTGACAACCATGTCAAAAATAGGAAATGCGGGAATTTCGTCTCTATATCTAGCCTAACTGGTGAATACGCAGCAGAAAAATTATAAAAATTTGCAGTTTTTTTTTGATGATTTTAGCCTGGGCCAGTCCCTTTAAAGGGTTTAAAACATTTTTATGAAACTTTTGGTTCTAAAGTCATTAAATGTGAGTAATTCTGTCAAAATGATGCTTTGAGACATCTTGAGGCTTCAAAGGGTAAAGGTTGTTTATTGTCAGAGGAGTATCACACGTTTGTGAATTCATTCTCTATATTCTCGATTTTATCATGCTGAAAGACAATAACTCTACAATAACTCTTTCTTCTAAGAATATAAGCTGCTATTGGTTTTAACAAGCAAACGTAATAGTGGGTGTAGGTAACTAAGTCAAAATGATACATTGAGGTATCTTGAGTGTTCAAAGGCTTATCGTTTCTTAAATCATTCTCTATAATCTCGATTACATGATTCCGGAAAAAAACATCTATATGAACTTTTTTTCTCATAATATAAGCTGATGATATTGGTATTACCAAGCAAACTCGATTACAGGCCTAGCTTAAAATGATGCAAAATACCCCCCTTTAAAACTTTAAGTATATCTTTGAATGTATGCAATGTAGCTTACAGACCGTATATCATAGCGTGTTTTACATAATTAAATACATAGATTTAACGTGGCTTTTGGAGCTGAGAAAATATGTATTGACACGTTGGTAATTGATCGTATCTATTGCTTTACAAACTCGTAGATACAACGCTTGTATGTACATATATACCAAGGTGACGTTACAATCCCCCAAGTTTCCAAATGGTAGTAGTGTAGTACAGTAGAGCATTCGCTTTTAATCTGATACGTGAAATTTTAAAAGTACTTCGTTGTAATTCCACATTCATCGATTAAAGTGTTCATCCATCCATCCATATATGTGTTTCGTTGATTGTTGTTTCGATTCTTAGTTAGCTGGTTCGTTCATTCATTTGAACGTTTGCTCCTATGTACGTATATTAATTAATAAATGCACACTGCACACTGCCGCTTCCTGGTGAGTGACCTAACTTAACATTGTACTATTACCTATACTCACTACACTAAGTCTCGACCCCAACCGTCGGAGTCAAGAATTATTATAGGGAAAATAGTCGGCACCCACTTTGTTTAGAAGTTTGTTTAATGAGTAATACATCTCATTGTCACTAAATATAGCCACGTTCTGAAAATAAATATCAATTAAATTATGATGTAATATGATACACTACTCGTTGCATAAACATAATTTTCTTGCTTTAAAGAACATTCAGCCATTCGTTGCTCGTTCATCCATTCATTTATTTATTAAATGCTTTTGTTCGTGCATGTGCGTTTGAAAGTCTAGAAAGAATCTTGGACGTAATATATATATAGACCTTTTATGCGGAATAATACTCTGAATCAGCTGGGCACACCCTGCGCTACACGCTTTGAAAACACGTCGTTTCCACAAAAGACCCCCACCCTCGCTTGCAATTTGGTCAGTAACAGGCATTTGAAAACAAGAAAATTGGGAAGGCTTTTCACGTCATTAACAATTATAGTACAACCTCCTCATTTAAAATCTCAATTGCAACATATGTAAATAATATATATTATATTTAGGTCTGACCTCCCACCTCCGCGTGATCGCAATGAAAACTACCAAACGTTTATAAATGAACTAACGCCAATCTTATCTGGTCTTGAATCGAGAAATTGTGAGGTATTTTTAACTGGCGATTTCAATATTGATTTGTTAAAAATCAAGAAAAGACCTATTTTTAGTGAATTTTTTGACGTTATGATTTCTCATACATGTAGCTTTTACCCTGAAATCACCTTACCCACCAGACTTTCAAATAACATTATTGACATTATTTATTGTAAGCTTTCATAAAAATCTATCAACAGCTCTTCAGGAATTTTAATACGTGGTCTTTCTGATCACCTCCCATATTTTCTTTCAATAAACTTATACAAAAATCGTGAAATACATTATAAATGTATTTACACAAATAGACATTCAAGTGATTCGTTTAATAAATTTAAAGGGGCGGTTGCTGCCGCTGAGATTCTAGAAAAAATGGATAGTGATATAAATGAGGATCCAAATTACAGTTAAGATATAATTCATAACACTCTTGTAACATTAAAACAAAAAATATTTACCAAGCAAAAAAGTTAAATTCAAAAAAAGAATACACAAATTTTCCGAGTGGATTACCAGATTACCACAGGAATAGTGAATTTCATTAATTTTCGTGATAAATTATACAAAAAGCTAAAGAGCATCGACATAAACTCTGTAGAATTTGAAGCAAGAAAAATTAATTTACATACCTATAACGTTATACTAAACAGAAATATCTACTTGGCGAAAAAAAATTCTATCACAATTTGTTTGATAAGTATAAGCGCGATATTAAAAAGACCTGGTCAACTATTAGCACTATATTACATAAAAAGGGGAAGAAAATCACTCCTGAATATATCCTTAAAAATGGACTGGTCATAAAAGAACCGGAATCAATTGTTAATAATTTTAACGAATATTTTGCAAATATTGGCTCGAACTTAGCAGCAAAAATTAAAAATTGTCATGGTAACTCGCATAAAAATTATCTCCGAAATCCGTCTCTGTTAAAATTTGGTTTCACTACGGTTGATCAATCTTGTATTTCTAAAATAATCGATGATTTTGCTCCAAAAAATAGTTCTGGACATGATGAGATTTCCAATTCGGTAATAAAACTTATTAAAGATCACCTTGATATACCATTGACAATTACTGTAAACCAATCTCTGACGACGGGCATAATTCCACAAAAATTGTGCCAAAGTTTTTCCCTTATATAAAAATTCAGATGCAACAATCATTGAAAATTATAGACCTATTTCTCTTCTTACAGTTATATCAAAAAAAATTAAAAAAGTTATTTTTTAGCAAATAAATAAATATTTTACAGAAAATAAATTATTTAATATTAGCCAATATGGCTTCCGTAAGAATCATTCCACTGAATTAGCTGCCCTTGAATTAATTGACAGACTAACAACGTATATGAATAATGGAGACATCCCTATGACCATTTTTCTCGACCTAAGTAAAGCTCTTGATACATTGAATCACTGCATATTATTAGACAAATTAAAACACTACGGTATTAAGGAATGCGCATTAAATCTTTTAAGTAGTTACTTGTCGGATACGCAACAATTTGTACAAATAAACAACATCAAATCTAGTATTCTTCTAGTTAAAACAGGTGTGCCAGAAGGATCTATTCTTGACCCACTTTTATTCATCATATATATAAATGATATATTTAAAATCATATCGTATGCCGATGACAGTACACTTTTAGCCAAACTAAGTGATTTCATTAATCGTGATAATAAGGAAAATATCAATGTTTTGCTAAATAGAGAATAAGAAAAAAACTGGGTTTGGCTAAAAATTAATAGGCTGTCACTTAACACCAGTAAATCCAAATTAATGTTTTTTTATCAGCTTCAAAAAAGAGTAGCAATACCTAACATTAAGATTAATAATAATGATTTACAATGTATCGATAATTTTAATTTTTTTGGATTAATATTTAATAAACATCTGGGTTGGGCCGATCATGTCAACAAACTTTCAAATAAAATATGTAAAATCATTGGGATTATGAACAAATTAAAATTTCAGCTGCCACAGAATATTTTACTTACTATTTATAATTCACTTATATTATCTCATCTTAATTACTGTTTACTTGTCTGGGGCTATGAGTCAAAACATTTATATAGACTTCAAAAACGGGCCATTAGAATTATTGATAAATGTCCTAGGTTTTCACATACTAATCCATTATTCAAAAAATTAAAAATATTAAAAATTCATGACATTCTTCATTTAAATCAGCTCAAATTTTACAATAAATTATTAAATAATCAACTAACCGAATATTTTGACTCCTTTAACATACCCAGAAACTGTACTTATCACAATTACAACACTCGCCATTGTCAAAATCTTCGCCCTTTTTGACCCAAACGGGAGTTTTGTGATTTTGTAAAAAATGTCTCCGTTATAATCTACCAAAATTTATCAACACTACTTCTACTAATATTATAAATAAAATTTTCACGCATTCCTTTGATAGTTTTTGTAGATACATTAAATTCAGTCTCCTTGAAAATTACAGAAAGATTTGTATTGTTGAAAATTGCTATGTCTGTCATCGTTTGACTGCCCAATAAATAATTAACTCTAACCTCTTAATGTCTTTGAAAATATCAAAGGTGTATAAATTGTCAATGTTTTCATCATTTGGATCATTTCTCTTTTTTGGGGTATGTTTATGAGAATTTATTTACAATAATTTGTTTTATGTATATGGTATTTTTCCTTTTTACTGTATGTATGTTTATTTGTTTGTATTTTTATTATGTAAAATGTTTGGTGCACTGTTATTATTTTTTTTTAATTACAAGGTGGCCTCCATGTTAGCGGCTTATGTCTTAATGGAGGTCTCCTAAACCTATTTCTTTTATAAATTACTAAAAAATGTTATAGATAATTATGGTTAAATAAAGTTTCTTCTTCTTCTTCAACTCCCCCCCCCCCCCCCCGAAAAAAAAGAAAGAACTGTTCTCATCGTAGAACTTCTCAGAGATTGATTATTTACTTTGGCTTTAGACGCGAGAATCTGACGTCCGTAGACGTAAGATTCTGACGTCTAATGTCTATGGCCGCGTGAGAAAAGTTGCGAATTAAATTTACGAATCAGAGTATTTTTCAGTCACTGGAATTTCAAATGACCGAAAAATTAAATTGACCAGCTATAGATCACTCGATGTATCGTTCTGGTTTAAGCTGTACCTCAGCTGCCTCTATCTCTGTCATCAACGTGCATGGTGTTTTCTGGGTACAGATGTGTCCCGCTGTTCTTACACAGTGGACTACTTATTTAACTTTAAGTTGAAAAAAACTAAGCACTTGAAGGCTTATTCCCCAAACACGAGACGCTGAACCATAGTCTGTACAATGCTAGAACACCCTCTTCGACGCTGGCCCAACATTATACCAGCATTGGATCAGCGTCTCATGTTTGCTGAACTATATAAGCGCAGAACATCAAGCGATCGGCGTCGCTCCAAACGTGTTCATCATATAGCTCAAGAAAATGTAGTCCAGAAAGTCCTGCATGGGGTAAGCATAGTATCCACTGCTGCCGGGCTGGTCGTTCTGGATATCGTAGGAGGCGAGGAGCACGAACGGTGAGCTGGGGTCCTGCTCCGTGCCTGCCTCATCTGAGTACGACTTCTCTGAGTAGGACATGGGAGTCTCCAGCCAGTCTAACGCCTGGCCGTAGCCCCCCTTTCTGTGGGTTTTGTACGGCTGTGTAGCCTGAACAGAATGGCGGTTGCTGCGCACATTATTGTTTCTGGGTGTTGGTCTTTTGTAAGATTGTTGCCGCTGATAGGGTGCTGTTTTTAGAATACTATTTTTCTGGTTCCGTCGACGACTGTGCAGGGGTCTCCCCTTTCTAGGCTTCTTACCTAAAAAAAATAGAAAACAATATTTTGTTAATATTACATAAAAAAATATAAACGCATCATCGTACATGTCTTTACATTGTCTAGGCAGTTATTACTAACATGTCTGTGAAACCAAGTTTTCATTTTAATATAATGATAGGAATGTCCAATATGTTGTTGCAAGTTATATTATATATCACTCTGTTCCCTTTAAAGTAAATACATACTGACTGTCACTTATGAACATTCAATACCAAGAGAAAGTTTTATTAAGCAGCCCTCGCCGAGGCGGGTTGCTTACTGTATTTCACACGCCGACGCAGTTATTTGTTTTCAAGATAACTACTAATCTATCAACTTCTGCTTCCTCATACTTCACATAGCCATCACATACCACTGGGGAATTGTTTTGGTGACATTTTGATCCCCATATCATCAACCCTTTAAGTACTATGGCCACTAACGAAGAAATGCTCGCTAGCGCATTTCAGGAAAAAGTTGCCATTAGATCTTTTTTTAATTTGGCAAATATGTTCAGCTATGTCAGCCAATGACCTGATTAACTTTTGTGATCAAACAATTTTAAAATAGCCGTTTAGCGGCCATTTTGAATTTTGTAATATTTACTTATCTCAAGAAATGCAAAATGACTGGACTATGAATATAAAACAAAATGTAATATCTCACACAAGGATAACCCATGACAAATTTCACACTAAAAAATACAAAATGGCTGCCAGTTTTTTAAAGAATTTTTTTTATTATTATTAGGGCCTCTAACAAAGAAATACTTGTTAGCGCGTTTCAGGAAAAAGTTTCCAGCAGATCTTCTTATTAGGCAAATATGCACAGCAATTCCAGCCAATGACCTGAATAACTTTTGGGAGCAAACAATTTTAGAATAGTGGTCGAGCGATAACGGAGGGCTGCTTTCGTGTTCGTTTCCGAACAACTCTTTCCAGTTATAATATGTATCGTGTCTGCATTGAGAATCTCCGTTGACTGACCTGTAGATTCTGCCAAATCTCGGGAATTGACGTTGATTTTCACCCTGACAGTGCCCGGTAGCAACGCGGGAGGTCTTTGTGTGGCTGCCCTGCAAGAAAACAAGTAAATAGCTTTTTACAGCCATCACAGCTCATTTTGCTCTAATTGACTTTTTATAGACAAATTTATTCAGCGACTACAGTGTATTCTCACAACCACACAACACTGTAACAGTTTGTGTACAAAACATATAATGCAATGCAAATGCAGATAACATTACCTGTTTATTAGACATCTTAGAAATGACTGATGTTTGCTTTTGCATAGCAGTCCAAATGCCACGCATTATCATGATTATACGACAGGTGGGTGTAAATGGCGCAGATGTCGCTTTGGAAATAATAACCGGCTTGTAGTGGATGAAGATGACAATGGTAAATTCAGGCTTGAAATGGTTAATCAAATCGCTACGTAAGATCATTTAAATTGCTCCCCACTTGCAGTTGTGTCTCGCTACTGCGACCAAAAACTTCAAGTGCATGGGTAAAAAATATTTAATATATCTGTACTATTTGAACCATAATAAAGGCCCACCTTGCAAATGTGATCAGGCTCATTTCTCTGGAAAGTTTTATTTTTTGAAGCAAAAAAAATAATTCAAATTAATTTATTCATGCTCCAACTACAAGTATTACATGTGTTGAAGTATTTTTAATTGATACAAAGGAGACCCGCAAAGGGCTTTGTTAAATGCCGCTTCCATGCGGGCCAATAAAAAAGCTAAAAACGGCTATACATGTGATATACCACTCCAAGGGCTAATTTGAAATACATACGTCACTAGCAGGTCAAGGGTTAACCCTTTAACCGCCAAATTATTTAATTGGAATTTTCTCCCACTTGAAGTTGTGTCTCGCAGAGGCCATCAGCAAAGTCAAGTGAGTGGAAATTATTCAGATTTGACAAAATGGAGGTCAACAATTTTTAAATCTTTTCGATTGATATCACGGTTTATCTTAACATGTTCAACAAGAGCTCGTATTTAATGTGCTAATAAAAACCTAAAGTCTTCGAGGATATTTCTACCTGCAATGAGCAGATGAATGTAATCCCTTACTTTAATGGAGAAGCCTAGAGAGCTGGAAATCTGTGGCAAGTGAAATTCCTGGAGTATAATATTTCACTGAAGACTGCCTTCTGATGAAAATATACAGCGAGCCATACAGTGGGCACTGCATGGACCCGCCGTAATAACAATATGTGGTATGATCAGCCTCACATTGCAATTGCATGTAGGCCTACACAGCCTGCGGCCTCGAGAAGCCAAGCCTTGGGGGAGCTGTGGGGAAGATGGCCTACACAAGCACATGGTACCTGGGTGCTGTCCCAGCAAACATGATATGTTTACCTAATGTTGGTTTGATGTTGGGTCAACGACTCGTGTTGGAGTGACTGATGGCGTACACTGTGTCCACACCATGGGCTCCAGTGTGTGGGGGTATCTTATCTCCCCTGGCAAATCATCAGTTATGGGAGAGAGTATCACACCGACGATTTTTTTTAAATTTAACGAGTTGGCCACTGTTCTGCTTTCGCCCAGTAACTGATTTGCAAACTGAAACAGAGCCACCCACCTTTGCAAACCGCTTCAGGGCTCTAACAAAAAAATACTGTCACACATTTACATGTGTATTAACATATAAGACAAAAACCTACACGATACAAAATACAATAATCAGTATCGCTGCCAGCAAATTACACATAAAATCCGTTTGGTCGCAACTATTGCCATAATTATGTGATGGCTAATTTGCATCACCAGTCGTATTTGTTCACAACAGCTCGTATCCACAAAGATATTGTACAATATCTTTGCTGTCCCAACAATCACGGTGCATTGACTCTATGTTGAATTAATGGGAGAGCGTCGCAGACAGTGGCGCAATAATGGGCTAACATAGAATCCATAATGATAATCGTGTTTACTGGACGAAAGCCCATATAAACACACGATAAAGAGGCTGTATTATAATCGCCACAGTCCAACGTTATTTGAAATGTACTACCCTCATAGTCAATCCTAGCATATGTCCCTCGAATATTCTGCATCATATTTCTTGATTTAGACCTAATAGTGACACCTATTTTTGTATACGTGCTTTATGATGTTAGATTCCTTGTGCGTGTACAATTATAGTCCAGAATAATCAAATTAACCCTTTCAGCGCGGAGACCGTCTTTATACATCAGAATCTGCCGTCTACACGTATAAAGACGGTCCGCGCACTGAAAGGGTTAAAATACTTCTAATTGTCGTAGACCCATAACATAGGTATTCAAATAAAGTGGAAAGAGCTCACGAAGCCATTTATGATGATTACAAAATGAAAACAACATTTTGGTCTCCATCGTTGGTACAGAATAATTCAGCACTATAGGGGTTAAAAGGTAGAATTGCCTCACCTTTCATCCGTTGCGCCTGTATCTGTTTTATAGCTGGGGACGTGTTTTTGTGAGGTAACACGTGCTATTGTTGTTGTCGGCGAGCTGGATCTAAAACACAGAATCACACATTGATAATGTAATATGCAGGGTCTATGTATGTGTATTTGATACTAAATACACGTTATTTGTTTATATATAATGATAATACCCTGCATCATAATACATGTGACTGTCTTCTAAAGGTGCAATATCATTATATGAGCCCAATTGAAGGCAGCGTTATGAGCCCAGTTTTTTAATGAAGAAAACCTCAAAAAACGACATAATTCTGTTGATCAATATTGGGTACACATCAAGAGCTCACATTTTAGTCACGGAATTGATTTCTTTACAACACTGTCTACATTTAGCTGCAGCGTGTAACGATGTTGATCAAACCCAAACCCATTTCGTTCCTTGCATATTATGTGCCCAGCAAACACAAAACATTTTATGACATTCATACAACGTCGGCGTCAAATTTGTTTGGGGGCACCATTCGATTACCAGGGGCCTGGAGTATTTTTGAAATAAATATTTTCAGATTAAATTTTCGTGAAATAAATATTTGTCTGAAGGACAGTTTTTAAATTAATATTTAATAAATAATGGCTCGTAAAAAAATTGGAGCCTCCCTTTGCTTGAATGTTCTTTAAATTTGTGAAGCCTCCCTTCTCTCGGCTCCGTAACCTTCAAATCAAATACTAAGACTAGTATAGATCCGACATGGTAGACGAGAATTCAAATTCTAAGAAAGTGAAAGAGTTATTTTGCTTCAGGCAGAGTGTCAAAAAACGCAAGTTTAATGCGATGTACTTGCTGGCGAGATCAAGATATGTGCATATGTTTTAGATGTACAATAAAAATGCGAGCGTTGAAAAATTAAGTGGAAAATAAATGTGAGAAGACCGTCAAACCAGCACCAGACTAACGCTACCCACACGCGAAGCACACACTCGGTATTCGTTTTATTTTCGCTGTAATTTTTTTCCAACTACATGCTTACAGGACGTACAATGAAGCTATTAATATATTTAACCATAGACGTCAGATTCTGACGTCTAAAGACGATCCCCGCACTAAAAGGGTTTAAGAAATTATAATGGCTGGAGACCCATAAAATAGGTGTTGAAATGAAGCAGAAAGAGATAAGTAAGATATTTATGATGATTTAAAATTGAAAAAAAACGTAGCTTAACTCTTTAAGTGCTTCATTACTACTTAACTTTTTCCTTTCATTCGAAGTTGGCATTGCTCACGCAATTGCCAACTTCAAATGAAAGGAAAATACCTCCTCACTTAAAAGTTAAACCTGCTAAATTTCACAATGGGGGCTTTACTCAAGATTTATACATGCATATTTGTTCAATTTCTGTCAAATTTTAGTTGTGGAAAAACAGTATGAATGCGCTTAAAAGCGTCGCCCGCACTCAAAGGGTTAAACAAAAATATTTCAGAATTGTAACGGTTAAAAAGTGCAGTGCGTCTTTGTGAGTCATATACATGTATTTTTATCAGGAGTTTGATATATAGACAATCCTGGATGTCAAACAATTGTATATTTGTACAAAAGCCTAACAAATAAATACATAAAAACAGAAATACAACGAATATCGAGTGTAAGCTATGCGCGTGTGTGACGTTGGTAGGACGTTAGGTCAGCGCACTTTATGCATGTCTGGCAGCCTATCGGTGTGTAATTAAGTCGCCTATCGGTGTGTAATTATATCGAGGTCGCCGGAAGAAGTGTATGTCCAACTTTTTGTGACGTTCTCCACGCGCACATATATCAGCCGAAAATGAGCAACAGTTTGCGTACACCTATCATGGTTGTTACGCATGTCCAGCGAACATAAATCATATATGCGTTACGAATACGCGCATCTCGCTAACATCTCGCTTTGTATTTGTTGATGTATGCACCTGCTTTATGTACAACATGCTGAGCATTCATTCTCAACTCGTTAGCTTCTTCATGCCGAACAACGACGCATTTACCCTATTTTTTTCAATGGGCATGGGCTGTGCATCATGTATGCTTGACTGGGGTAACAGGAAAATATTATCTTTGACTGTGGACAGTTATGCCTTGTACAGTTGACACTGCAACGCTATCGTTGACTGTGGATATTTAGGTGTTTTAAAAATGACTATCTGGTCAGGAAACCTTAATATATATATATATATATATATATATATATATATATATATATATATATATATATATATATATATGAATCGGTGTGGGCATTTACGTAATATATAACTCACGCTGAAAACGGTGATGTTGGCTGTGGACTTGTGGTGGCCTGTTTTCGTCTCTGGGAAAGATGAACAGACGGTAACCGTACACTGGATCTGTCATTGGATAAGATCACAAAACTATAAGTAGGCTAAAAAGGGAGAGTCATATAGGCACAGTTCCGATTAAATGCCAGAGACTATAAGGCTTATCGTTTCACAAAGCAGTTACATGATAGTATTAGGGCTGTGCTGCGAAATTAATATAATCCATAGAATATATAGTTTACTATTACCCCCCCCCCCTCCTCTTGAATTGCCAGTTAGTTGTTCCTTTGGCGTCATTCAAATAACCACAAATAGACTAGTTTTCTGTGAGAAAAATAGGCATCTCCCAAAAATAAAATTATTTGATTAAATGAGCAACAGGTTTTTTATTTCATTTGAAAATTAAGACTGATATAAAAAATATCACGCAAATATTTGATAGATCGCGATGTATATTTTAAAGCTACTAATGTCACGTAGATTTTCTTTGTCACATGGTAATACAGCGCAAAATCACACAACATTTGTATAACATTTATACAACGTCGACCCAACGTCTTCGATGTTGGGTCGACGTTGTATAAATGTTATACAAATATTTTGTGTTTGTTGGGATAGTTCGTCTCGTCAGCGCTAAATGGTTCTTCTCTGCCACTTTGGTGAGTGGCAGACATGACCCTTTAGCTCCGGCGGGGACGATTTTTTTAGATGGCAGCAGGAAATATATTCACGACACTGTTATGTATCACACATGTACCTGTTGACTTCAGCAGAAGGCAGTGAAGGGATTTTTAATTCCCTACTGATTGTGTTTAACAAGGGGTATCTCTCCCCTCCACACATCCCCGAAAAGTCATCGAGGTCGAGCGCCCACACCATCACACCGGCAAACCCCCGATCTTTAATCCACCCGACCTGGAAAGAGATTATAGATCAGATAGGCATAGTATTAACAATAAAGAATCTAATAAGACCACTCTGTATGATGACGATCACTGATCATAATGGTATTATGGTCTGAAGAAATGTATCCCACACCAGCCACAGACAGAGATAAAACAACCACTGTTATTATAATGAAAAAATACTACAAAAATGGCAGATACCTTAGATAAACCTATGAATATTAGTAATGACAAAAAGCTGATCATATGCGATACATTTCATATGGTCAGCAAGATCATAATATTGTGCTGAAATATAAACTGTCAAATAAATCTAGTCCATAAGTACTAAGCAATATTGTTGAGGACCGACAAGCTGGGCATCACTAAGTAACTCATATTTACATATAGGAAACACAAATACATACTTAATTAAAAGCATGATGCCTCATTATTCCCACGCATGCCGTCATGTGGCCGGTTTGGCACTCAAAAAAAATGTTGATAAGATAATCAGACCCCTGTTTCATTGACCCATCTTCTCAAAATTTCCCGAAGAAGAAGAATTAATTGGATCTAGATTAAGACTTCGTGTGTCTCGGTATTAATTATAAATATTAATTATAGAACTGCAGTTTATCAGGGATCCTACACAACCATATTAATTAGTTATTGTCTGATTTCGGTGCTTCACTGATCATAACCGGGCGCGTTATATCAACTTGTGGCGTCTTCAACCATAATTATTGTTGCAGAATTATTATTGAAATTCATTTCTGAAATATTTGTCACACATTTATAAGATGGTAATTTTGTGAATCTAGAGGTTATTTTTAAAAATATAAATTATCTTACAATCGCACTTAAATCAGGTTCTGTGGGATTACTGTGCGTAAAAATAGAGGTTATTTTGAAAATATACATCGTCGATGATAACTACACATGATGTGCATATGCCTACCTATGTGGGGGGTATTACTATATACCTGTGCAAATATGAGAAAGGCAAAATGGTATGTGTTCTAAGATGAGACTCACACATACCTTATGTTTGAGGCTGGTGGCATCTTCATACCCCACCCATTGATCTCCTGTCACCATGTAGGGGGACTTCTGCTCAGATGACCAATAACGTTTACCACCTGCTCTCGCCAAAAGACAGATCTGGATAGAAATAACTCAATTATACCGTGGAAACAATGAAGTACACAGCTCTGTATTAACAAGGCGATTGACATAGATCGTAGGCATGGGATTGGTCGAGATGACAATCTTGACCAATCCCATGCCTAATATCTGTTTCAGTCGATTTGAGAATGCAGACCCGGTTTTGATAATGGAATACATATCTCTCGAAATTATAAGTTAGCGGATTAGGTGAAGAACCAAAACAAGAAAAAGAAATATCAAATATAATCAGGTACTTGAGGTACATCCATGGATTGTGTGATGAAAGTGATAAAACACTTTCTAAACAAATAAATAAATTATGCAGATGCAAAGAATGTGAGGTATATGTTATATGCCATGGATACTATAGATGAATCTTAATAATAATAATAATAATAATAATACACTTTACTGATGTTAGATAGTAATTGAGCAATGCTCGTCTGCCGCTCTTAACCCTTTAACCGCCAAATTATTCAATCTGAATTTTCACCCACTTGAAGTTGTGTCTCGCTGACGCGATCCACAACTTCAAGTGAGTGAAAATTATTCAGATTAGACAAAATGGATGTCAACTCTTTTCAAATCTTGCTGGTTGATGTCGCATATTATCTTTAACATTTTTAAAATGTGGTACTTAATGTGCCAATAAAAAAGTGAAAACCCGAATATATGCGACAGCGGCGGTTAAAGGGTTAACCCTTAAAGCGCTATATTATCATATGTGATTTATTTTTTACTTATTTTATTTCAGAAGAACTGGTAGTCAGACAAATAACGGTTATGGACGCGATTACACTTTGAGGGCTAAAGTTATATATTATGTATACAGCATATATGTATACATATATGTTGTATACATAATATAACATATTTAACATACATACTTGACAATAATAACCAATGCTGACTTATTTGTCATCCCAAAGAAATATCGATATACTACATGTACATGCAATAATAGTTTATTAATGTTGTAAAGCATAGGTCATTTGTGAAAAGGACAACTTCGTTAAACATTGATTTAGCAAGGTACCTCGTAATAGGATAGATAGCCTTCCTCTCCTGTGTATTTCCCGGGCTTGCCGCCTTTGCTGGCGGGAGCGCCTACAGCGTGGTTTGTGACGTCATCCAACCGGAAACTGCGACCATACAGCGGAAGTCCCACAACTATCTTGTCACCTGGTGCCCCCCGCGAAAGCCAATATTCAGCAGCAAAAGCCTTAATAAATAAATAAATAATACAACAGGTTAAATGATTCAACATCATAAACTAGGGAGGCACAACTTCAGGTTGTACGTGATAATTATTCATATTCGTTTAATTTGAGACTAAGCATTTCGTCCCCGATGGCAGTGATTTAATCGGCTAATGAAACAGATTCAAAACGACTTTAGTCGTGTTAACGCTTATACTATCAAAATAGTAGATGTATTTACATAATAGTGCAATCAATGAATGTCTATCAACCAATATAGCGGACCGAGCTCAGAAGCGCACAGAACATTAGCCTCATCTTGTATTGGACCAAATTTGGCTAATAATATAGTTCCTCCATCAGGTGATGAATCGATTTTTGATTACATGAAAGCACCTGTTACAAATTCCATGTTTTTATTTGCCACAGATCAATTAGAGATTGCTAAAACTGTACGAGAGTGCAAAAAAAAATCTACTGGTAAATCTACTGGATGGTATTAACATAAACATAATTAAAAGTGTCATCAAAACCATTTCAAAACCTTTAGTGTACATTTGTAACTTATCTTTAAGTTCAGGCATTTTTCCTGATTATATGAAAATTGCTAGGGTAATTCCATTATATAAAGAAAGAGAAAAAGGTTTGTTCACAAATTATAGGCCTGTTTCACTACTTCCTCAGTTTTCAAAAATACTTGAAAAGATTTATTATAGCCGATGAGATAAATTTATTTCCAAACATTACATTTTATCAAATAGTCAGTTTGGTTTTAAGCAAAATATGTCAACTAATCTTGTTTTATTAGAATTAGTAGAAGAATTAGGTTCATCAATAGACAAGAAAAATAAAACCATAGGTGTGTGTATTCATTGATTTAAAAAAAGCACTTGACACAATTGATCATGACATTTTATTGAAAAAGCTGGACAGACATGGGGTAAGAGGAATATCAAATAATTGGGTAAAGGGTTACTTGACTGAGCGAAAACAATATGCAAATATTGATATTGCAACATCAGGTATGTTACAAATTTATTTTTTAGTGGAACATGTATGAAATATATATGTAAAAATATGAGTATGGAATTAATTAAATTAAAAAGTTGGTTTGCTTTAAATAAATTATCACTGAACATTTCAAAAACAAATTATATAGTTTTTGATAAAGTTGACAAGGATGAGCTCATTAATGTTTCAATTGATGAGCCCATTCTAACAAGAGTTTGTAGTACAAAGTTTCTGGGTATTCAGATAGATGAAGGTCTTAACTGGAAGGAACATATAAAATTATTAACTTCAAAACTTATCAAAGTCTCAGGTATCATTTTCAGAACAAAACGTGTGTTAAAATATGATAGTCTATATACATTATACTGTTCATTATTTCTTCCATATATAAATTATTGCTCAGAAATATGGGGAAACACCTACAAAACTAAGTTAAATTCTATCATCTTAATCCAGAAAAAGTAGTTAGAGCTATTTCTGGAATTAATGATATGCGCACTAATACCAGTCCATTATTTTATAAGTGTGGTATATTAGAGTTTGTTGATTTGATTGCTTTTAAAACGCTGATTGTTATATTTAAGGTGAAAAATAATTTATTGCCTATAGGAATACAATCATTATTTACAATCAATTCCAATTCATACAGTACAAGACAAAGTGGTAAATTTACCAAAAAATATGTTCGCACTACCATAAAATATGGGGTTAAACTATGGAATTCTCTCAAAACTAATATTACAACCATTAAGAAAATTTCTGTATTAAAAAAATGTGTATCACATATTATGATGATTACATTTACAAGATAAATGAGAAATTTAATAGATTCATCATACATTTATTTACCGATTTCGAGTCAATCATAAACGTATTATTACTCAATGTAAAGACGGTAAATAGGAAGTGAACATAGTATGAGTCATTGACTTCATTTCACTTCCTTTCAAACAATAATTTGTGCCAATATAATGAAAGGTGTTTTACTTTTATTTAGTTTTAATATCACCGTATAAGTTGATATTTTTGTATTTTGTTTGAATAAACTATTTTGATTTGATTTGATTTGATGTGTCATAATCCAGGCCAAAACAGGTTCGACAACAGAGAACCAGGGCGGGAGGGCCAGATCAAATAAGTCAGTTCCGAGATTAGCTTGACGTATCGGCACAGGCAGAGCATTCCACAATATATTTTAAAATTAATGCGAAATTTGGCAGGAAGCCAGTGCAATTGTGTTAGTGTAGGAATATAACGTTGGGTTTTGGTTACCAAGGCAGTTCTGAGCACGTTGTAATATATCGATGTCCTTTTCTGCAATGCTGTAAAAGAGGGAGTTACAATAATCTAATTCGCTACTGACCAGTGCCACTTAAATTTGTTTGGCAAGATCTAAAGACAGACTTTTCGAGTGCGACGCAGGTCGCGGATATGTTAGATGACCTACATGTTTCAGATATGTGTTTTCGGAAATTTAGACTACTGTCAAATACTATATATACACCAAGGTTTTTGGCTGATGTAGATGGATTTGCATCTTGACCTAGAATATAGCATGACACTTAGCGTTTGAAACTGATAGGGATTAGTAAATTTGCGTATCATCGGCATAAAGATGGTGGTTATTATATCGAAACTAATTTTTTTTTATTTATGTCATGCATGTATTACCAGATCAGTAGAGTTAGACAAGTGAAATAACATCATTTCAATTTCATTTTTAATATTTCGCAATGTGTTTGTAATAAACATGATCAACATGATTCGCTACGATTTCAGTGTGGAATACTCACCAAATTTAAATAGCGCTCATCCCCGGTCTCTTCCTTTCTCGGGTACAGTGGACAGTTGAGTCCCGTGGTCTTCTCCCATTTCCCGTGAAAGTCGTAAGACATCAAATTGATTATATCTAGATATCTGGCGTAAAAAAATTAAGATAGTCCAAGATTGGTTCACTGATTGAACAGTATATCATAACTCTCTGTTCCGTGCTTATTTTGCACATTGGAGATCAACCAAATAATTGTCCATGCAAATAAATCACAGAACTGGAAAAAACTATAGTTTATCCTTTATCCAGGACAAGGGCGGGGCCAAGACGATATTCGGTGTCTTTGGCTTACGGAAATAGCAGAGGCAATTAGTTTAGCTTTATTGACGCTTTTTGGATCATATAGTCTGGTCTGCCTAGCTGCCTATTCTTTGTTATACATGACTGCTCTGTGTGAATGCACAGAGAAAGATAATCTTTTGTTTAATTTACCATAGAGGGCTCATCACAATACCGATACCAAATAGACTTGATCTATTCAAAGGATTCTCGTTGGTACGAGGCTTTCATTTTTGCCATTCAACTTTATATATAATCTCTGGTGCAATACTACACTGCTCTGCAAAGTCAAAATGCAGTATCTGCTTACTTGTAAAGTAAGCAGATACTGCCTTTGGCTTTGTATGGCAGTATATCGTGTAATGATCTATACAAATTACAAGTTTTTTGGGGAATCTGTAGAAAGGTTGCACATGGACCTATCTAGAACCAGTGGACCGCCTTGGGCAAATAGGCCGACGTCGTGTTTGATTGGATAAAAAAAACTATACGTGGAGAAACACTGGTCTAGCGCGTAATGCGCTAATTGGGCAATCCACCTGAAATAAACATGTTACATTAAAGGGTGTGAATCATTACGGGTCGCTAATATAGCGGCACTGACTCAACTTGGCCTGGTTTGCGCACAAAACTAATGCTGGATGTCCTTTGACCTTTCAATTTCGTGTTTTTTGTATTCCGTGAGCGATTTATCCCATTTCACCCTTTCAGTGCGGGACCGACTTCAGATATCAGATCCTAAATTCGGCCCCCGCACTGAAAAAGTAAAACATTTTAATGGCCGTAGAACCATAACATAGGTATTCAAGTGAAGCGGAAAGAGTTAACCAAGACATTTAGGATGATTTGAAATTGAAAAAAACATTTGGTCGCCATAGTTTATACAAAAATATATCAGCGTTGTAAGATTAAGTCGGTAATTATTGTTATCTGGGGCGGCATTATGAGTTGAACCATCGGAATAATCAGATGATTGATAATTGTGGTTAAATATAATACTACATATTTAACGAAACATGCACAACTATGGTTTGACTGTGAGGCGACGTCTCAAACATCGCCCCAACTAGTAATATCATTACGAGAGAAGCGGATCCAGAGGGGGGGTCAATCAGGGGGTCAGGGGGTATTTTGACACTCAAAGGGTAACCGGGTGTTTCCGAACCTCCTTGTGTATTAGATAAGAAGACTTTCAAATCTTTGCTTGACACAGATCCATAGTAGGCCATGGTCTATAACCACCCTAACTGCACCCCCTCCCCCCCCCCCCCCACAGCTCACCCACACCAACTTTTTTTTAAACCTTGATATGCCCGAAACATGAAATGAGATGTTAAAAGCAAAAACATAGGGACGAACTTTATATTTTAACCGCTTATTATAGTAGAACAAATATTTTTTAGTAGGCTTCAATATCTAGTGTGAGCCAAGTTCCAATCAAAACCCCCTCCCCCCTGTTTCGCATTTCTGGGTCCGCCGCACAGATATCGTAATTATGATGACAACATGGAGACAGAATTACAACAGACCCACAGAACACAACACGTTGGTCGAATATGTGTTAGATTGACTCTGCGCCAACGTAGGCGGCGGCCCAGAGTCAATACTAGAAAGATAGAATCAAAGATTTTATTTACTTGGATTGAAATTGGACCATTGGATATGATATGATGATAACATGGAGACAGAATTACAACAGACCCTCAGAGCACAACACGTTGGTTGAATTTGTGTTCGATTGACTCTGGGCCACAGTTAACGTGGCCCAATGCCAATCCAAGTAAATAAAATCACAGGTTCTCTTTTCCTTGGTCAAACCAAGGACGCATAGCACGTCCTTGGTCAAACCAGCAGAGTCTATTTCTGATCCTTGCGTTGCAACGGCTCACTTTGAGAGGACAGGTACGTCATATCCAGCGTCTATTTTGGACTTTCCCGCGGCCACGGCCGCTGTTAACAGCAGTCGCTCCTGACCTGTGTTCTTGCCATTCACCTCGAAAGCGAGTCTCATCTCCTAAAATGCATAACAAAGAAATCAGCTATAACTAATACCGTCTGAATTCTCAAAGCAGATGTGTAGAACAGACTTTTAATCTCTAGAGCACTGATGTCGACTGCAGTAGACATTCTGTGTTTTGATTAGCCCCTGTGTAACCCCTGATAACGAGCTGCGCACAGTAAAATATGCCTTCAATCTTTAAACACTGATATATATTGGGACCTAAATTTAACAAATACCATAAATTTTCAGTCACTTGAAGTTGTGTATCGCGGTAGCAAGAGATAACTTCAGTGATTGGAAATTTAAATTGAATAGCTAAGTGATCTAAGGGTTAATTATGTTAACGTAACATGCCACGAATGACCCTCCATTTAAAGAATGTAATGTAAAATATAGAATGTAATATAAAATAGGTGGTTAGTTGAGTTTTGCACCCGCATGTTTGACCATTTCTTTTACTTCAAAGCTAATTCGAATGTTCTTAAATGCATGTCCAGTGCTGAAAAGGTTAAGTGATGGGAGGGTCATCTCCCATGTACGTTGGTTCAAAGGGCGGCGTTGTGTTTTGTATTAATAGAGACGTTGATTCAATACGGATAAAAATGTAATAATAATTACAATTTGTTGCTATTTTCTAATTGAATGATTTTTTTTCACCAACCGGATGGAATTTATTAATGGCAGCACTATATTTTATCATCCTATACTATTAATAAGTAATATTATATTGTGTAAAACATCGTTCAACCAGATGCTGTGGGGACAATAAATTTGACTTTATTTCGCAGATATTAGCCCAACTACTCATTCAGCACGTAATTCGGAATATTTTACATTGAATGAGAACAAAGATTGCCTAAACAGGCTACACAAATTCCACGCGAACCCGGATCAGTGTAGCAAAGAGTCCATTGTCAGCAGTGGCTCAGGGTGTATTGGGAATATTTTCTGAGATATAGGCCTACTAATGGGCCTCATGGCTTGTAGCCTGCCCATTTCTATATACTAGTGGTTCCCATTCCATGAGAATCACCAGAAGCTACGTAGATTCCACACGAACCTTGACCAGTCTAGCTGAAGAGTCCTTGACTAGCGCTAATAGTGCTATTTGGATCATCCAATTGAAATAAATATGTTTACATCTGTGGCTCGCGATGTAATAGGCAATATTCTATATTCTGAGATGTATTATAAGTAGCTTGTTTTTAAACTCCCGTGGGTCGCATTGCATGGGAAACATGGGAGTATAAAACCAGGCTGCACAGATTCTACACGAACCTTGAACAGTTTAGCAAAGGGTCCTTTGCAAATGGGCATGGTTCAGGATGTAATTGGGAATATTTTACATTTTGCGATATTACGGCCTTTATTGTAGTTTGTAGCCTATTTTTCTACTCTGGTAGGTCCCATTGTAAGGGAAACACCAGAGTAAAAAAACTACAAAAAAGGCTGCGTAGATTCCACACGAACCTTGACCAGTTTAGCAAAGCGTCCCTTATCACCGGGAGGACTCCCTCTGGATCCAGGATATTCAAAATCTAGATCCAGTCCGTCAAATCCTCTTTTACGTAGAAAAGAGATGCTGGTGGAGATGAACACGCTCCGCGTCTTCTGGTTTCCGAGCATGTCTGTCATCTTTTTCGTCCCAAAATTCCAGCCTCCCACACCAAGCAAGGTCTTTAGAGATGGATTTCTCATTTTGATGTCATTGAACTGTTCATACCTGCAAAGAGAAGACAAAATACAAAATTATAACGTTTATGTGTACGATTGAAGAGATATAAAACGCTACTGCAACGCGGATTACAGAGATAAAACCAACTGGAAAATAACTACAGTATATGTAACCAGAAAATAGGCACAGAGTGGTCTACGGCTTTAACATGATACCAAAGTGGTTTAAATACATTCCATAGCGATCCACAAACCGAGCGATCCATTTCTACAATTTCAATGTATACAAACTTTGTAAAATTATTTTGTCTTTTTGCATGTGTTTTTTTGCTCGTTATATAATATGATTAATGAAACTGCAACATATTGAAAAAATATGTTTTAAGTAAGCAAGACGGACCTAATGTAATACATAATAAAAACTTCATGGGACTCCGACTATATTAATTATATATTATTCCTGTTACATTGTTACACTGTTACATTACATATGCTTACATTCCTGTTCTCCAAGGCTTGCTATCATCGTTCCACTCAAAAGCCTTAAGTTGGTTATTGCTCATGGTGGCGAAGGCGAAGACCAAGTGGGTACAGGTGTGGGAGGGAACGTCCTTCACGGAAAACTTGCCTCTGCCTGGGCGATATTGTGCCCAGTTAGTGAAGTAGCATACCTTGATGTAATCTTTGCACAGAGCTGAAAAATAACGACAAATCGGTATATTTTAGTTATTGCGTATTGTTATGGTAATTTTATTCAAGATGTGATCAGCGGAAAGAACGATAATGTTTGCTGAATGGACTAAATAATCATGGCGATAAAGATGTTCTAGTGCGGATGGCTCTGCACAATTCATTGAGTATCTTGTTGGCCTTTGTTGGAGGTGTTGTTGTCATCTGATTAGATGTTATTCCGTTTGTTACAGAATTATTGTTTGTACAGAATTAATTAACCCTTATAAGGCTGAAAGATTTCTACTTTAACCATGGAAACCAAAGGGTGTTTTTCAAATTGAAATCATAACCAGTAACTTAGATTCATTTGAATAACTATGTTATAGGTCTACGGCCAATATAAATCTTCCAATTCTTACAGTGAGGGAACCGTCTTTCTACGTCAGAATCTGACGTCTACAGACGTCAGATTCAGACGTATAATGACGGTCCCCGCGCTCAATGGGTTAACTGAACATTTATTAGTGGGCGGTTTTCTATAATGATAGTACACAGTCGTGTAGAGTGAAGTAGGAGCTCGCGGGGTCTTCTCTCAGGTTTCAAAGAAGCAAATGTTTCTTCGCTAGTACAGATTTAGTATTGTGGAAAGCCTCCGTGACCGAGAGGTAGCGTGCTCGACCTCAGACCACCAGGGCTGGAATTTGTAATCATGTGTATGGAGGGGAGTGTTCATCACACCATCCTTAAATCAGGAGGTAATCCTGGCCCAATTTAGCATGTACGTGCACAAAGGTGGCATAAAGCCCCATTCATTCATTCACTTATTCACTTATGCATTCGCTGTTGTAAAAATATTCATTTAACGAGGATATACAAATAGCTACAAAGCAAAAGTCAGTGTGTCATCAGTGCAGTTGCACTTGTGTGTATACTATTATGTACGATTGTGTCATAATGATAATAAAAAAATACGACACGCTGAGCCAATGCTGGCACATTGTTGGCCTAGTGTCTGCGACGCTGGCTCAACATTATGCCAGCGTTGGTTCAGCATCTCGTGTTTGCCCCACGTCTGGCAGCATTGAGCCACATTTGAGCCGGCAGTTTGTGTCAGCTGTGGCGTGAGAAGTGGAGAGCAATATAATGTGCCTGAGGTTCTTTATAATATTGACAAAGGTAATAAACTATGGCGACATTGACACTTTAAGCCCCAAGTAACTTCACGTTGGGGGTTGTTGTTGTAATTTGAAGTTATATTTTAGAGATGCTGACGTCTGAAGTCGGTCCTCGCACTGAAAGAAAAAAAATGTATATTTTTGTATTTTGCATTGTATTTTTGACAAACAGATGTGTCAGGCTAAAACAATGACATTCCAACGATTGTACTTTGACATTGGCGTCATTTCCATGTGATAAAGTATTATAGCTTTATAGCATTGGCACAACTCTTCTTGTGATAGTCTATTGTTTACTGTTACCTGAAAATAATACACAAATTGAATTTCCTACTACTAAATTTTTAGCTTGATGTTGCAGCCACTTATTCTGGAATAGCGCAGATAAATGTTTGGGGACATGTTGAATATCATATCAAGTTTAATATTACTCAAAATATCTGAAATTAAAATGGGAGATAGAAAGTACTGTGTGTTTGTTGCTGTAATGTTTGTTTTATATGTTGGTTCAATACTGGGCCAATGGTGACTACTAAAGTTGCCACAGAAATGAATCTACATTCGGAATAGATAATTATAGAAACACACCTAAATGAAAAGAAAACTGTTGTAGTTGTCGGCAATTTCATAGATCAATCATAAACTTTAACAAACTCACGCTAATGAAACTGCTAATCGTGTAAAGTACACTCACTGCTGGATGAGGTATACGTGGTTGAGTTGTGGCAGCAGCAAACTCCACCCCGGCAACCTACGTTGGATTATTGTTGGACCAGCATTGGGATGTTTGCATGGAATATCATACGGGCAACAAAGGTCGAATCGGATCAATTAATTTTCATATTACTAAAAATGGTGATTTTCATTGCGTGTAATTAATTTATTTATAATGAACACACCCATTTCTGTCCAGTCGACGCCCTGTTCGAACGTGACTTTAAAACAGGCTATTAGCAGTTTTATGTGAAGTACAAGAGGGGCGAAAACATAAATTCTGCTGATAGTTTACCTGGACACTCTGGATTTATTTAACAACAAAATGACGGTCGGGATAACCCAGATTAGCCGGTCGTGTCGCATAGCCGAATAATGACGCCGTTAATTTGTCATGTCAGTGTGGGCCGAATTTTTTCAACATCTATTTGAGAGACGTTTTCACATTATTTGAAGTTGTTTTTCGCTCCAGCGACCAACAGCTTTAAATGGGTGAAAATTATTTGTATTCGTTTATTATAACGTTTAAAAAATAGCTTTCAAGCTTTATTTGATATGTAAATTAATAAAAATGATTGAACCGATTATAATCGAGCTTAAAGGACTGGAGATCCATCTCGCTACCGCTACCCCCAACTTCAAGAGGGTGACAAATACTCTTATGTGTATTTGTTCATTCCTTACAGCGCGGGGATCGACTTTAGACGCCAGAATCTGACGTCTGCTGTAGACGTCAGATTCTGACGTCTAAATCTCCGCACTGTAAGAGTGAATAATTAGTTGTTGGCTATATACCGTAATCTTTGTCAGCTTGCTAGATACACTATC
Source organism: Flabesymbios commensalis (assembly GCA_964017125.1). Classification (NCBI taxonomy): domain Eukaryota; kingdom Metazoa; phylum Annelida; class Polychaeta; order Terebellida; family Flabelligeridae; genus Flabesymbios; species Flabesymbios commensalis. The sequence goes on from OZ024903.1 coordinate 20,685,046, forward strand.
ATTTTGAGCGCAACACTAACGAGAGTGATTCACAAAAATACATCAAAAGTGTCATAATTGTTATGAAATTGTGTAAATAAATATAATTATACCAATAAAATGACTCGGTCACAAAAATCTAATTGTAAAGTACACAAATAACTTACTTTGGACTATCACCAGTAACAGCAACGCACAGGTCTGTAAGGTATTCATTTCGACACTTTTGTGGAGCACTGGAAGGGCGATAAAAAAACGTTTAAGAACACGTGTAATTTGATAAAAGTAATCGTTTCTTCAAGAAACGTTAAAAATGATAACAGACCTTGTAGTACTAGATTATGAAATTGTCATGATTATAAATAATGATTTTGAGACGTAGCCTAACTATTTCAGATAATTTAATATAGGTGTAGATATTAATCAGTATAATGTCCAATTCCTAAATGTTGTATATGATTAAATTTAAAATAATTGTACCATACCAGTAACAACAAGGTGCATTGACACGGCATATTGCACCAATCACAAAAAAATAACCAACGCCTGTATTAATTTTGCTCACGAGGATTTCGTGGCCTCGGAGCTAAAGGATCCTATCTGACACTCGTTAGAGTGGCAGATAGGATCCTTTAGCTCCGAGGCGACGATTTAATGATGTGATGAAAAATATTATAAATGAATCATATTTTTTTTTTGTAATACCGAGGTATACATATGACACACTGACCTTTTAGAGTATATCACGTCAGCTGGAGCACTGTGATGTATGCCAAGGACCAAATCCTCTCCAATTGAGAACAGTGATTGATTGACCCCGTGTTAATTAGGCCGGGTCATGATGTGCGGTGTGGCGCTTTTTGATATCCCATTACCCGGCGTTACGCGGCGTGCGAGCTGATGTGAGAGCCACTGGTCAGCAGACTGGTCAGTTAGGGGGGTACTGGGGGTAGACACATCGGCGTGATCATGACACTCGCCGCACCCCTCGTGCCACGAGACGTTCGCCCAATGCTGGAACACCGTCGCAGACGGTGTACCAACATTGAATCATAGTTGTATCGTAGTACTATTTTTTGTGCCTGTTATTCAGCCTATTGTGTCCCACAGTCCTGTATTTAATTAGTGAGGTCGCCCATGGACCATTGTCCCCCGGGGTTGATTTTTGTTACGAATTACCGTAGTTAGAGACAAGGAAACATTTTATTGGCATAAAAATATAAAAGCATACAAATAAATGTGTGGTCTGTTTTTAATTTTTTTAATTGTGAATCAAACTGCCTTGTTCTGGTTCGCATCTCGCGTTTGGCAGCGTTGTGTCACCCTCTTCTATTATATCTCATCAGAAGGTTTATCAAGCTAAATTAACACATACTGCACAAAATCACCCCAACCATATTTAAAAAAACACACATAGGAACGTCTCGATAGCACAATGCGCGATATCACCATAGTGCGCACTGCCACGTATTACACAGATACTGATACAGTCTCCAAAGAAAACTTGACCCTCAAAGTCAGTATGTCATAACTACCCATACCGCGGTAACCGTTTACTTCTGAAGTAAGCTGTTATTGCCTTTTGCTTTTGCAGAGCAGTACACATACATATTGCTCTGATGACAATGACGTGACATCCTCGGAAAAAAATGACATTGGGCGAGCGCTGTCTCATTGTTGGCACAGCGTCTCCGACTCTGGGCCAGCTCTAAGGCAGCGCTTGCCCAATTTCTCGTGTAAGTTGAGGTGATACTACTCTCGAGTCACCCCCCTACCCTGCCCCGTCAGTGATGGCACATATTGAGATGGCCGAAGGCGATAAATGCCAGAATATTTTATGGTATATCTGCACCCCCCCCCCCTTCCACCAATACACACTCACTCCGGTCTATGTCCGTGTGTGCTATTAATTAGAAAAAAAATTGCGCTGATTGTAATTTTTAAATTGTTACCTTTGGCAAACCTCACACACATTGTTTTGGGCGTCTATCTATTGTGCCTTAATGCATGAATGAATGAATGAATGAATGAATGAATGAATGAATGAATGAATGAATGAATGAATGAATGAATGAATGAATGAATGAATAAATGAATGAATGAATGAATGAATGAATGAATGAATGAATGAATGAATGAATGAATGAATGAATGAATGAATGAATGGGGTTTCAGGTACCTTAGTGTACATATAGGCTAAACTGGCCAGGAGAACCTCCTCAGGATGCTGAGATGAATGACACTGCCCTCCAGACACAGGATGCGAAATTCAAACACTGGCGGTCTGAGGCCGAGCACGATACCTCTCGGTCACGGTGGCTCTCCACAATATCAAATATTTACAAGTGAGTGGGGAAGAAACATTTGTTTCTTTGAAACCTGAATACCAAAGCAGGGGACAAACCCGCAATCTCCGACTCTCCAAGCAGACAGCTTTAACCACTGCACCGGAACTTTTCGGTTGAACTAACATTTTCAAGTAAAGAATGAATAATTATGTACATCGAGAAAATGAACATCGAGATTGATGTTACTTTCTGCGCCTCTGAGCTCGACTTTTCGAACACGTAGGCGCTGAAGAATAGACTGAATTGATTGATTGAATATTCTGAATGGTGTGGCAATTTTAGTAAAAAAGATAGTAATATAAATGACAATTTCAGTTATTATGCTATTTTTTTGTGAAGACGCTAAGGTAAGGAGGATAATTATATAAGAAATAACATGAAATTAGTTAAGTGTTCCGAGAACATGTGGGTCCCCCTGCTTTGACACCGATATATATCGGTATGCGGCGCCAGGCGCACCTCGATTGATCGCTGGCTAAAATGGCTGACCAAGGGTTTTGTTGTTGACGGATTTTATTGCTGTTGATATTTTCCCGTGACGTCTGAACATATCTCTTTGACAATGTCCGTGTGGCAGCACCAACATGTAAGTGATCGTAACCGAGCGACGTCCTAGCCATGTCGTCCTCCCTGAGGCAGTGGATTGACGTAATTGCTTTACCCGAAAAATTCAGCATGGTGGTGACTGAGAGAGATGTCGACCCCAAGGTCCGAAAAATGTAAATAACTTTTTAATGACTGTGTGAGATGTGAGCTGAGCCAGCGGGCATGGAACTGAAATGTCACTGATTCTAAAAAAAACTATTTTCGACCTGATCATTGGAGGACATGCAGGTCTTAGATATGACCGTCCAAAGAAATGTCCCACGTTTTTGTACGGGGTCAATCTATGGCTGAAACAGGTTTCAGCCACTGGGGCTAACGATGACCTCTTACCTTATGCGGTCGTACTGCTGATTGATCTGGACGATAATTTTAAGGAATTAATATATATATCGGGGGACTCAATTAGTGTAACACTTACTACAGTTTTGCTTCCGTTGATTAAATGCTGCCTTATATTTTTGGTGCTAATTCGCCTATATATAACATAACTGTACTTCAGAAATGCAAAAATCCATCACTATTTTTTCTAGTAATATAAGCTCTTATTATTTTCCCTTCGCAATGCATGCCCCTCCCCTTTCAAATTAAGCTATTATACTTTGGCATTTATAAAATCGGGTCATGTTCATTCGCTTTGAGGTTGGAATTGCGGCAGCAATTCGCATCCCAAAGCGAATGAATATAACAGAAAATACCTGGGTGTTGTAGGTGGGTTACAACAAGCTGTTGCTTGTCATCGCATCAAAGTGGACACCATAATGGAGTTAATTGGCAGACCAGACAAAGAATAATTAATGGCGCACCACAAACGTATGCTCGTGAGAGACCTCTACATGTCACAACACTGATTGACGATGACCAGCCTAGTAAAAACATAGATGTTAGCCCAATGCTGGATCACTGCTGGCACAGCGTTGTGGACGGTGGGCCAGCAGTGAGCCAGCATTTGGCTAATATAATGTGTTTGCTAGGAAGACGCACATAGCGTACACCACTGACCATTTGAGTGTACAATTCAAACTTTAGCATTGCGAATTGGCTATTGTTGAAGATTAAAGATAATCATCTGAAAATAAAAAGGGATGTTGAAATGACTTGAGTCAGAAAGTAACAATCAATAAAATGCTATATTACAATTCATGCAATTTAAAAATTTAAATTAAAGCGACACGATCAGGCTAGGCTAAAATAATTAAAAAATCAGTACATCATGTTAATATGACTATGTGCTGTAAACATGTCCATATACTAGAGCTGCGTAAGTTTTTTAATTTTTGTGCTGCGCATTTACCAGTTAAGCGAGATATAAAGACGAAGTTCCGCTATCTCTTATTTTGGACATGCATGTTTTTTATATACACAAATATGTAAAATAACGTTATCGTTGTATTAACCCTTTAGCCGCTAACCACGACTATAGTCGTTCTAAATTGATTTGATCAACCCATCACATCACTGTTATTTGGAACAAAATGAGTGTTTAAACACCAAGATTTGCAAATGTTTGGTCTGAAGTTAAACTCGGTAGTGAGACAAAATCTCTGTGGGTGAAAATTTAAATTTACAATTTAGCACTATAAGGGTTAAAAACTAGTCCAGGTGACAATATTTAATGTTTTATTATCAGATCATGATTGCGCGTAACGTCGACTCTCGTGTGACGCGTTGAGGGTCACATGTAAGTATATAACACCGGATATAGGCCACACTTTACCTGTTTACACTAGCTATACGTACGTGATAGGGCGAAAGTCGGAGATCGCGGGTTCGAGCCCCTCTCTGGCCTTCAAGTTTCAAAGACACAAAATGCTTCTTCCTCTCTCCCTCGTAAAGATTCAATATTGTGGGGAGCTTCCGTGACCGAGAGGTAGCGTGCTCGACCTCAGACCACCGGGGCCTCGAAATTCGAGTCCTGTGTCTGTGGGGCACTGTCATCCTATTCATTTCACCATCCTCAGGAGGTTCTTCCGACCCAGTTTAGCCTATTTATGTGCATAAAGGTGGCCTAAAACCTTTTTCATTTCAATTCATTTTACGTGCGTGATTTATGACAGAGTTTTAGTCAAAATCCTTCATACTAATACATTATTTGTTTCAACGGCTTCTCCTCTGTTTGCGAGTTTGGCACATTTAACCCTTTCAGTGCGGAGAGCAACTTTAGATGTCAGATTCTGACGTCTAAAGTCGATCCTCGCACTGAAAACCGCGTGACTGCCGACACACCAATTATTGCGACGACCAACGCGAAATGTGAGGCGTTTTCTCTGTTACAAGGTCAGATTATGGTAAAGAAGCGAAAGCCGGCGCGACAACGGACACGACGCGCGACAAAAATGTAACAGTTTTGGAATTTATGCGTTGCCAAACGCTGCGTTGGTTTACAACGCGCTTCAAGCGCTGAAATATTTTTTGTATAATCAATAGACCGAAGGGTTATTATAAATTAAAAATCATCATAAATGTCTTAGTCAGCTCTTTGTGATTTATTTGAATACCTATGTGTGTGATGTTTCTACGGCCATTAATATATTACTCTTTCAGTGTGGGGACGGACTTCAGATACACTTCAGATAAACGGCAGATTCAGTCGATCCGCTTTGACAGGGTTAAACCAACATTGGGTCAACGTTATAATTATGTCGTCATCATCATGTTCAGCCAGCCATCAGCCATACTAGTCTGGACAACATATCCTAGTTAAGTCCGACAAATGTAAGATCATAATGGATTGATCACCTGCTACGCGTTTGTTAACCTTTACAGCGCGGGGATCGACTTTAGACGTCAGAATCTGACGTCTGTAGACGTCAGATTCTGACGTCTAAAATTAGATCCCCGCACTGTAAGAGCAGAAATATTTCCACCTCCCACTTTCTAGTCTTCATTTTAGACTTTCATTCCCCACTTTTTACTTCGGATTTCTGCGATTTTCTACCTCATATTTCTTAATTTTCTCTTGAAAGGTGTTCCAGGTCCGTGAAAAAAACAAATTCTATATAAAATCGTAAGACCAACTGCGATGTTGAGCTAAAAGTGCGAAGTAGTAACTTTATACAGACCTAGTATTAACATAGATGTAGAATGGTATTAGCCCAAGTAAGAATTGAAAGTCAGAAGTGGGATGTAGGGGATGAGAAAAGGTGTGGCGGGAAGGAAGTCGGAAGTCTGAAATAGAAAATGGAGATGCTTATTATAATGCTTGAGAAGTAGGAGCTAGGAAGTCTTTAATAATAAAATAGGAGCTAAGAAGAGGTTAACAAGTAAGACTTTGGAAGCGAGAAGTAAAATTTGAAAGTTGGAAATATAAAGTAGAAAGTAGGACATGCGAGATGGGAGCACCCAACCAGGCTTTCTTGAGATCAGTCTGTTTTTTGTGTGTTACATTATTAAGTTGATAAATTCCAGGTGATCTCTTTATATTCTCACTGCTGGATCAATGTTGGGCCAGCATCGCAGACGATGGACCGACATTGTAGGCCTACCAACAATGGGTCGATGACTCAAGGTCTCACGCAACTAATTACTTGGAATGTATTCAGTAAAAGTTTGGACAATTTTATTTTATTTTTGCCAGATCCCGCTAGTTATTTTGGTCAGGAATGTGAGATGTATTTATAAAATATTACTATATGGCTTGATTTTGTGTTTGGAATTCACCGAAAACACCCAAAATACAAAGTGGCGTATTAATATGAGGGACCGTATCACAAGGTAGCCACTGACTTCGGCTACGAAAAAAACGAAGGCGGTAAACACCCATTTTTTACCTGGTAAAAAATCAGGTAAATATTCAGTCTGTGAAAGTTGAATTATTTTATGAGCTATGTGAATTTTGGGTTGAGTAGGTTATTATGAGCTCCTTAGCTGTGCAAATATGCAACTCTAGATTGTAGTTAT